>SJYC01134450.1:0-27683 GCA_006408675.1 Madoqua kirkii
CCCAGTACTTTGGCCACCTCATGCGAAGAGTTGATTCATTGGAAAAGACTTTGATACTCGGAGGGATCAGGGGCAAGAGGAGAAGGGGACAACAGAGGATGAGGTGGCTGGATAACATCACTGACCCCATGAACGTGAGTCTGAGTGAATTCCAGGAGTTGTTTTTGGACAGGGAGGCCTGGCGTTCTGTGATTCATGGAGTTGCAAAGAGTCAGACATGACTGAGTGACTGAACTGAACTGATGTGTGTGTATATGTGTGAATATGTGAATCTATCTATCTGAATATAGCCTATTCGGTTATTCTTTCTTTCATTCATTCACTCTCATTTGCGTGTTAGCATGCCAAATCCTAAGAATACAATTATGAATAAAACAAAGACTATTACCAAAGGACTTCTGTCTACTGAGTGAGGTTGGTGTGATTAAAGAGAACACTTACATGTCTTCATTCCTAAACGTGTATCTTCTTTTAAAACACATGTTTCCACTTTTTTCTGTTTAACAAGTTTATTTTGTTTAAAATTCTGGCTTCAGGGAACCAGGAAGAAAATCAGTGAGCTCCACTCCAGACTTCAAGTTGTTTGTAAGCTGTGGGAGGATTACGGCATCCTGAGGCTTCGGAGTTCACTGCTGACTGAAGGGGTCACCACCCTACTTACTGCTCGGTAAAAATAGCTTGATTGAAGCATTTGATGCCCCTTTCTTCACCCTGTGCCATCCAGTAAAGTCAAAAGTACCTTGCATTGAGTCATTTGCACACCAGAACTGAGATAGCAGCCAAATGGTTCTTGGGTGGATAAGAAGTTGATCTTGAGATTCAGAGGGTACTCATCAATACCCAGGAGTCAGTATATCTGGCCTGTCATCAATTTCTGGAATAAGTTTTATCAAGCAGAGTGGTACTCATTTACTCATGTTTTATTGTTACTTTTTTATTGCTATGTTTATGGCTACTTTCCCATTCTAACAGCTGAGTTGAATAATAGGAAGAGAGATCATGTGGCTCACAAAGTTAAAAATAGTTGCAATCTGGGTCTTCACAGGAGCAGTTTGTTGATGCCTGTTTCAAGGTGGACAAGGTGTTTCCACAGACATGTTGAGACATTTTGAGTCCATGGTTTCCATTCAACAGTCACTGAACCCCTATTATGAATCTGGCCTCTTGTAGGCATCAACAGCACATAAAGTAATAAAAATAGATAAAAATTTGTACATTCTATATTGGTTTCCTAATATATCCAGTTATGTTTCCAATAATAACAAATCTCTATAAACTAGATGGTTTAAAATGACTAAAATTTATTCCCTCACAGTTCTGGAGGACAAAAACCTGAGGTCAAGGTGTTGGCTGGATTGGTTCCTTTGAGAGGTTCTGGGAGATAATCCATCTTGTGCTTCTCTCCCATCTCTCAGTGGTAGTGCACAGTTGGTCAGTCATGTCTGACTCTTTATGGCTGCCAGCAATCTTCAGTGTCCCTTGGCTTGTAGACACATTTCTCTAGTCTCTGTCTCCATCTTCATGCCATTTGCTCCCTGATCTTTTTTCCTTCTCTCCTCTCATCTCCTTTCCTCCCCCTTCTTAAAACACTTCGGATTTAGGGCCCACTCTAACCCAGAATGATCTCATCTCAAGATTCTTTATTTTGTCTGCAAAGACCCTTTTCCCAAGTAAGGCCATATTCAAATAAGGTTCTGATGGACATATCTTTTTGGGGAGGCACCATTTTCATACTACTACATATTTATATGACATATTCTAATAATGTATTTTGGGGAGAAGACATGATTAACAAATAAGAAAGCATACAGTATATTGCAAGATGATGAAATGTTCTGGAGAAAAATAAAGTAAGGAAAGGCTTTAGAGAATGTGGAGAAGGACAGGAGATTGCAGTTTTAAATAGGGTGGCAAGAGCAGGCTCATATAGAAGATGACTTTTGTCCAAAGCCCTGAAGTAGGAGAGGAGCAAGCTCTACAGATTCCTATGTGGCACTGAGGCCAATTCATTCCCTCGTACCTGTGTACGTGTGTGTGCTGTTGCATCCAACTCTTTACGACCCTATGGACTGTAGCCTGTCAGTTTCCTCTGTCCATGGGATTCTCCAGGCAAAAATACTGGAGTGGGTTGCTATCCCCTATTCCAGGGTATCTTCTTGACCTAGGGATCAAACCTGTGTCTCTCATTTCTCCTGCATTAGCAGGTGGGTTCTTTATCACTAGCACCACCTGGGAAGCCTTTACCTGTATACAGTAATACCAGTAAGAGCAGATCTTTTTCTGAACACATGTGAGGCACTGAGGAGTTTTCATACATTATCTCAGTTCATCCTCAAGCTGCAAGTCAATATTTTTAATGTTACATTTTTATTGGTGAAGACACTTGCCAGCAGCTGCTCCTTGGCCCTTTCTCAGATGTGGTCAGATCTCAGGAGGAAGAATGCAGCAAGGAGGCTTGCATAGGCTCTGGAAGTGGGCCCAGAGTCAAATGGAATAGGGCTCTGGGGTACTGAGTACACAGAACTTGGACTAGAAAGTGGGAACCTGAGTTCAAGTGACCACATTCCTTGGAGCCTCACCTGCCTCAGGTTCCTCTTACCCATTAGGAAAGGTATTGACGAGGAGGCCCAGAGCCCTCAGATTCATAGGCCTCAGGATTGGCACTTATTATATAATTAAGAATTATACTTCTTATAGAAACCCTGTGAAGGAATTACTAGTATCATTACCTTTTACAGTAAGGAGTTAAATAACATACCCATCGGGGAATCTGATGGGCTCCTCTGACTCAGAGTTCTGCCCTGACATGATACTATAACCCAAAGGAAAGAAAGAACTATTGCCTTCCAATTAATGAGTCTTCCATAGGCATCTGAATTAAATAAAATCAAGACAATTCTTTCAAGGGCCACTGTTCTGAGATGTAGTTTAAACTGAGAGCCCATATAAAATGACACTAATTTTGGTTGAAAATTTCTTGGCAAAAATCATGTGACTTAAAAACATGATACAAATGTCTCAGAAGTCAAGATGTTTATTTTCAATATCTGCTTTAATGCAGACTATAAAAGTCAGGATTGTGCCAGGGTATTCTGACAGGTGTGCTTACTTCACTGATCAGAGTAGGGCAAATCCTCTTTTTAAGAGTGGTAAATAAAGTGGATGAGAATCATGTGCTTTTTTGGCCTTCTAGAAGATGAAATCAGAGGCCAGCTTGACCTGGCTCTGGGAAAAGTTCTGGGCTACTGACCAGAGAACTTTCTAGTGGTGCCATTGTGAACTACTGATATTTGACAAAATAAACAGAGATCCAAAAGCCAAACTCAAGGTTAGCTCAGTATGAAGAAGTCACACTTAAGGTGCTCTCTGGAGACCTACTTGAGGAGCACTACTGTCATTGCAGTGGAGAAGGAAATGGCAACCCACTCCGGTATTCTTGCCTGGAGAAGCCCATAGACGGAGGAGCTTGGTAGGCTACTGTCCACGGGGGTCGCAAAGAATCGGACATGATTGAATGACTTCACTTTCACTTTCACTGTCATTGCAGAGGATGAATACCAAGACTCTTTCATTCAAAGCCTGAAGGTATGTCTGATTACAAATGTGATTTTTTTTTTTTTTGGACAAGCTGTTAAGCTTGCAATGCCTATAACAACTAAAGACATTGGTATTTTTCACTTATAGTTTTCTAATGCATGACCAATGAAAATTTATCAGGAAATGCAAATCAATAACATTTAGCAAAGCTTTAAAACTCTTATTAAACTTTAAAATTTTGTTTAGTTACTACCTAAAGAGTATACATTTGCTAACCACCCCCAGTAGTTTTTAAGTAATGTGCCTCAAAATTTGAGGCAATTATTTTGCTCTTTACTATGGAATCATTGTTACAAAAATTCAGATCCAGTTGCTAGCCATTTGAAAGTCAATATGAGAGACATGTGTTAGTAGGAATGGGAAAGTTGCTTCAATCAGAAAGTGGTTGATCTGAGGAGAAGGTGGACTCATGTCCCCAAAACAACTCAGAAGATACTGCTCAGGCATTAAAGTTTTTAAAGAGAGAAAGGGGAAGTAATCTCAGTTAATCATTGCGATGGGGGAATGTCATTACCATTTTGTGCAGGCTTGTTGATTTTTTGTGATTTTTCTTTAGATACTATCTTGTTCACATGGCTTGTTTGTGAGATTACTGAAAGGGAAGCTGAGGAAGAGATCTGGTCATCTGTTAATTACTTATTCTTCATTTCTACTTTTTGATCTGAAGGAAGAACTAACAAGTGAGACGAGGTATTGTACGATCAAAAGACTTGAAAGATGTGCTTGGGCCAGAGGTTAGGTAAGATACTTTGGTAAGTGACAAGACAAAAGGGGCCTCCTGCAGAGGACTCTTGTTTTGCAAAGAGCTCTATCCTGCAAAAAGCTTCTTACATCATTTCTCATTTTAATTACACGCAGTAATGAGAACTTCTTTTATATTACAAAGAATGAAACTGTGCCTTTTTCACATGTAAATGTACATAGCAGCTTTCTGAGAATATCTATAAACACCAATAGTGACAGAGACAGACACAATCCTACTATGTTTTTGTTAAGAAAATTCAAAGTTGCAAGTGAATTAATACCTTTTACATTAAAAAAAAAAGACACTGTGAAAATTGAAAAGCAACTGATTTGGTTTTGAGGCAGGAGCTAGATGGGCCCCAGCCTGGGCAACTGGAGTTGTCCCCTGTGGACAGATACTCTTAGCAAAAGTGAGAGAAGAGCTGAGCACTGCCCAGATAAAAGACAGAAACCACATATTCTTCATTCTCAAGGTCAAGGAGATCTTTCCAATTACACATTTGCAGAGAGGCTCCTCAGAAATCAAATCACCTCATTGAAAGTGATGTCAACCTACTCATGGACTTTGCTAGAATCCATCTTGGCTGATAGCTGTGTATGCACACATGGGAGGATCCTGAGATAAACCAAACAGAGACTCAGAACCAGACAAAGCAAGATGATTTGCCAAAAGAAACCTGGAAGAAATGCCACATAAAATTGATTGAAACTAAGATGACACTCTCTGAGCCCACCAGTGTATCTATCTACATGTACTCTTTTTCTGCCTAGTAAACAAAACATTTTACTTGTTTTAGTACTTTCCATTTCTATGTGGAAATTCATTTTCCTTGTCCCTGGCCACTGGTCCCTGGTAGCCTAGAGCCTAGGATTCAGTGCTTTTACTGCTGTGGCCTGACCTCAGTCTCTGTCTGGGAACCAAAAACCTCAAGCTGCTGCAGCCAAGGCCACCCAAGATCAGCACCAGAGTAATCTGTATAACAAACCCTACTCATAGTCTTTATTCATCATTAGTTTCCCCACATATTTGCCTTCCATGATTGCTGCCCCCTTAGAAGCTTTAAGTCTTTTGCCTTTACCTTGTCACTTCTTTATAAATTGTCCTTTCCTAAGATGCTCCATAAGCTTAAGTTCCAATCATCCCTTTAGCTTACTCATCACTAAGTGCTCCCACACATAGGCATGAAAATGTGTTAATAAATTTGTTTTTTTTATCCTCCTTTTTGCCAATCTAGTGTATAGAGCCTCAGCCAAGGATTAACACAGGTAGAGGAAAAATAAATTTCATCCCTACAAACAGAATCATATTATCTCATATGATAATAAAATACCACTGTGTATACATTTTTTGGCCTCAAGTCAAACAACAGGGAGGGACAGCCCCCTCACACCCCTATCAACAGATAATTGGGTTAAAGATTTACTGAGCATGGCCCCACCCATTAGATCAAGACCCAATTTCCCCCTCAGTCAGTTTCTCCCATCAGGAAGCTTCCATAAGCCTTTTATCCTTTTAAGAGGGCAGACAGACTGAAAACCACAATCACAGAAAACTAATCAATCCGATTACATGGACCACAGCCTTGTCTAACTCTATGAAACTATGAGCCATGCCATTTGGGCCACCCAAGATGGGTCATGGTGGAAAGTTCTGACAAAATATGATTCAATGGAGAAGGGAATGGCACACCACTTCAGTATTCTTGCTTTGAGAACCCCATGAACAGTAATGAAAAGGCTAAAAGATAGGACGCTGAAAGATGAACTCCCCAGGTTGGTAGGTAACCAATATGCTATTGGAGATCAGGGGAGAAATAACTCCAGAAAGAATGAAGGGATTGAGCCAAAGCAAAACAACACCAGTTGTGGATGTGACTGGTGATGGAAGTAACATCTGATGCTGTAAAGAGCAATATTGCCTAACCTGGAATGTTAGGTCCATGAATCAAGGCAAATTGGAAGTGGTCAAACAGGAGATGGCAAGATTGAACATCGACATTTTAGGAATCAGCAAACTAAAATGGACTGAAATGGGAGAATTTAACTCACAGAACCATTATATCTACTACTGTAGGTGAGAATCCCTTAGAAGAAAAGGAGTGAGTACTCCATCATAGTCAACAGAAGAGTCTGAAATACAGTACCTGGGTGCAATCTCAAAAATGAATGATTGATCTCTGTTACTTTCCAAGGCAAACCATTCAATATCACAATAATCCAAGTCTATGCCCTGACCAGTAATACTGAAGAAGCTGAAGTTGAATGGTTATATGAAGACCTACAAGACCTAGAACTAACACCCACCAGAGATGTCCTTTTCATTATAGGGGACTGGAATGCAAAAGTAGGAAGTTAAGAAATAGCTGGAGTAATAGGCAAATTTGGACTTGGAAGTACAAAATAAAGTAGGGCAAAGGCTACCAGGGTTTTGCAAAGAGAATGCATTGGTCATAGCAAACACCCTCTTCCAACAACACAAGGGATACTCTACACATGGACATCACCAGATGGTAAAAATCGAAATCAGGTTGATCATATATTTTGCAGCCAAAGATGGAGAAGCTCTATATGGTCAGCAAAAATAAGACTGGGAGCTGACTGTGGCTCAAATCATGAAGTCTTTATGACCAAATTCAGACTTAAACTGAAGAAAGTAGGGAAAACCAGTAGACCATTCAGGTATGACCTAAATCAAATCCCTTAACGATTATACAGTGGAAGTGACAAAACAGATTCAAGTAATTAGATCTGATAGAGTGCCTGAAGAACTATGGATGGAGGTTCATGACATTGTACAAGAGGCAGTGATTAGGACCATCCTCATGAAAAAGAAATGCAAAAAGGCAAAATAGTTGTGCGAGGAAGCCTTACAAATAGTTGAGAAAAGAAAAGACATGTAAGGCAAAGGAGGAAAGGAAAGATATACTCATCTGAATGCATAGTTCCAAAGAATAGCCAGGAGAGATAAGAAAGCCTTCCTCGGTGATCAATGCAAAGAAATAGAGGAAAACAATAGAATGGGAAAGACTAGAGATCTCTTCAAGAAAATTAGAGATACCAAGGGAACATTTCATGAAAAGATGAGCACAAGAAAGGACAGAAATGGTTTGGACCTAACAGAAGTAGAAGATAATAAGAAGAGATAGCAAGAATACACAGAAGAACTGTAAAAAAAAAAAAATCTTCATAATCCAGATAATCATGATGGTGTGACCACTCACCTAGAGCCAAACATCCTGGAATGTGAAATTAAGTGGACCTTAAGAAGCATCACTATGAACAAAGCTAGCAGAGGTGATAGAATCTCATTTCACCTATATTCTAAAAGATGATGCTGTGAAAGTGCTGCACTCAATATGCCAGCAAATTTGGAAAATTCAGCAGTGGCCACAGGACAGGAAAAGGTCAGTTTTCATTATTTTATCCTCCTTTTTGCCAATCTAGTGTATAGAGCCTCAGCCAAGGATTAACACAGGTAGAGGAAAAATAAATTTCATCCCTACAAACAGAATCATATTATCTCATATGATAATAAAATACCACTGTGTATACATTTTTTGGCCTCAAGTCAAACAACAGGGAGGGACAGCCCCCTCACACCCCTATCAACAGATAATTGGGTTAAAGATTTACTGAGCATGGCCCCACCCATTAGATCAAGACCCAATTTCCCCCTCAGTCAGTTTCTCCCATCAGGAAGCTTCCATAAGCCTTTTATCCTTTTAAGAGGGCAGACAGACTGAAAACCACAATCACAGAAAACTAATCAATCCGATTACATGGACCACAGCCTTGTCTAACTCTATGAAACTATGAGCCATGCCATTTGGGCCACCCAAGATGGGTCATGGTGGAAAGTTCTGACAAAATATGATTCAATGGAGAAGGGAATGGCACACCACTTCAGTATTCTTGCTTTGAGAACCCCATGAACAGTAATGAAAAGGCTAAAAGATAGGACGCTGAAAGATGAACTCCCCAGGTTGGTAGGTAACCAATATGCTATTGGAGATCAGGGGAGAAATAACTCCAGAAAGAATGAAGGGATTGAGCCAAAGCAAAACAACACCAGTTGTGGATGTGACTGGTGATGGAAGTAACATCTGATGCTGTAAAGAGCAATATTGCCTAACCTGGAATGTTAGGTCCATGAATCAAGGCAAATTGGAAGTGGTCAAACAGGAGATGGCAAGATTGAACATCGACATTTTAGGAATCAGCAAACTAAAATGGACTGAAATGGGAGAATTTAACTCACAGAACCATTATATCTACTACTGTAGGTGAGAATCCCTTAGAAGAAAAGGAGTGAGTACTCCATCATAGTCAACAGAAGAGTCTGAAATACAGTACCTGGGTGCAATCTCAAAAATGAATGATTGATCTCTGTTACTTTCCAAGGCAAACCATTCAATATCACAATAATCCAAGTCTATGCCCTGACCAGTAATACTGAAGAAGCTGAAGTTGAATGGTTATATGAAGACCTACAAGACCTAGAACTAACACCCACCAGAGATGTCCTTTTCATTATAGGGGACTGGAATGCAAAAGTAGGAAGTTAAGAAATAGCTGGAGTAATAGGCAAATTTGGACTTGGAAGTACAAAATAAAGTAGGGCAAAGGCTACCAGGGTTTTGCAAAGAGAATGCATTGGTCATAGCAAACACCCTCTTCCAACAACACAAGGGATACTCTACACATGGACATCACCAGATGGTAAAAATCGAAATCAGGTTGATCATATATTTTGCAGCCAAAGATGGAGAAGCTCTATATGGTCAGCAAAAATAAGACTGGGAGCTGACTGTGGCTCAAATCATGAAGTCTTTATGACCAAATTCAGACTTAAACTGAAGAAAGTAGGGAAAACCAGTAGACCATTCAGGTATGACCTAAATCAAATCCCTTAACGATTATACAGTGGAAGTGACAAAACAGATTCAAGTAATTAGATCTGATAGAGTGCCTGAAGAACTATGGATGGAGGTTCATGACATTGTACAAGAGGCAGTGATTAGGACCATCCTCATGAAAAAGAAATGCAAAAAGGCAAAATAGTTGTGCGAGGAAGCCTTACAAATAGTTGAGAAAAGAAAAGACATGTAAGGCAAAGGAGGAAAGGAAAGATATACTCATCTGAATGCATAGTTCCAAAGAATAGCCAGGAGAGATAAGAAAGCCTTCCTCGGTGATCAATGCAAAGAAATAGAGGAAAACAATAGAATGGGAAAGACTAGAGATCTCTTCAAGAAAATTAGAGATACCAAGGGAACATTTCATGAAAAGATGAGCACAAGAAAGGACAGAAATGGTTTGGACCTAACAGAAGTAGAAGATAATAAGAAGAGATAGCAAGAATACACAGAAGAACTGTAAAAAAAAAAAAATCTTCATAATCCAGATAATCATGATGGTGTGACCACTCACCTAGAGCCAAACATCCTGGAATGTGAAATTAAGTGGACCTTAAGAAGCATCACTATGAACAAAGCTAGCAGAGGTGATAGAATCTCATTTCACCTATATTCTAAAAGATGATGCTGTGAAAGTGCTGCACTCAATATGCCAGCAAATTTGGAAAATTCAGCAGTGGCCACAGGACAGGAAAAGGTCAGTTTTCATTCTAATCCCTAAGAAAGGCAATGCCAAAGAATGCTCAAACTACTGCACAATTGCACTCATCTCATATGCTAGCAAAGTAATGCTCAAAATTCTCCAAGCCAGGCTTCAACAGTAAGTGAACCGAGAACTTCCAGATGTTCAAGCTGGTTTTAGAAAAGGTAGAGGAGACAGAGATCAAATTGCCAACATCTGTTAATCATCGAAAAAGTGAGAGAATTCCAGAAAAACATCTATTTCTGCTTTATTGACTATGCCAAATCCTTTGAATGTGTGGATCACAATAAACTATGAAAAATTGTTAAAGAGATGGGAATACCAGACCACCTGACCTGACTCTTGAGAAATTTGTATGCAGGTCAAGAAACAACAGATACAACTTGACATGGAACAACAGACTGGGTCCAAATCGGGAAAGGAGTACATGAAAAAGCTGTATATTGTCACCCTGCTTATTTAACTTATATGTAAAATACATCATTGGAAAAGGCAATGGCACCCCACTCCAGTACTCTTGACTGGAGAATCCCATGGATGGAGGATCCTGGTGGGCTATAGTCCATGGGGTCACTAGGAGTTGGACACCACTGAGCGACTTCACTTTCACTTTTCACTTTCATGGACTGGAGAAGGAAATGGCAACCCACTCCATGTTCTTGCCTGGAGAATCCCAGGGACGAGGGAGCCTGGTGGGCTGCTGTCTCTGGGGTCACACAGAGTTGGACACAACTGAAGAGACTTAGTAGCAGCAAAGTACATAATGCAAAACATTGGGCTGGATGAAGCACAAACTGGAATCAAGATTGCTGGGAGAAATATCAATAATCTCAGATATGCTGATGACACTACCCTTATGGCAGAAAGCGAAGAAGAGCTAAAGAGCCTCTTGATGAAAGTGAAAGAGGAGACTGAGAAAGTTGGATTAAAACTCAACATTCAGAAAACTAAGATCATGGCGTCTGGTCCCATCACTTCATGGCAAATAGATGGGTAAGCAATGGAAACAGTGACAGACTTTATTTTGGGGGGCTCCAACATCACTGCAGGTGGAGAGTGCAGCCATGAAATTATAAGACGTTTGCTCCTTGGAAGAAAAGTTATGATCAACCGATATAGCATGTTAAAAAGCAGAGACATTACTTTGCCCACAAAAGTCCAACTAGTCAAAGCTATGTTTTTTTCAGTAGTTATGTATGGATGTGAGAATTGGACTGTAAAGAAAGCTGAGTGCCAAAGAATTGATATTTTTGAACTGTGATGTTGGAGAAGACTCTTGAGAGTCACTTGGAGTTCAAGGAGATCCTGCCAGTCCATCCTAAGGGAAATCAGTCTTGTATATTCACTGGAAGGACCGATGCTGAAGCTGAAACTGCAATACTTTGGCCACCTGATGTGAACAAGTGATTCATTTGAAAAGACCCTGATGCCGGGAAAGATTGAAGGCAGGAGGAGGAAGGAATTATAGAGGATGAGATGGTTGGATGGCATCACCGACTCTATGGACAATGAGTTTGAGGAAGGTCCAGGAATTGGTGAAGGATGGGGAATCCTGTTGTGCTGCAGTCCATGAGGTAGCAAATAGTTGGACACGACTGAGTGACTGAACTGAACTGATTCTTTTCAATCACTGTTCTTTCTCAAATATTTACTTAGAACTCAAGTGGCAATTCATCTTCCAGGTAACAGTGAACCACCTGAGTCCATGCTTCAGGGGGTTGAGATTTGCTGGAGGTGGTGGTTAGTGGCACCCCCAAGACACATCCATGTATGTATCTTGTAGTTTTGACATTATTTGGAAAAGGATCTTTTCATATGTAATTACATTAAGGATCTTCAGATGAGATCATTCTGGAGTTTTTAGGTATGTCCTAAATCCAAAGACAGGTATTCTTGAAAGAGACTGTGTGAGTGGAGGCATGGAGAAAAGAGAAGGCCATGTAAAGATGGAGGCAGAATTGGGATTATGCAGCCACAAATCTAGGAACCCCTGGAGCCACCAGAAGCTAGAAAAGGCAGAGGGGGATTCTTTCCTAGAGTCTTTGGAGGGAGCATGGCCCTGACACCTTAATTTCAGAACTCTGGCCTCCAGTGTATAAAAGAACACATTTCCATTGTTTTAAACCACCCAGTTGTGATAATTTTTTGTGGGCTCTCAAGGAATCTGATACATGCGGTAAAGACAAGGACACAGGTGAGATATGGTGTGCGTGTGTACTCAGTCACTTCAGTCGTGTCTGACTCTTTGTGACCCTATGGACTATAGCCCACCAGGCTCCTCCATCCATGGGGATTCTCCATGGAGTGGGTTGCCATGTTCTCCTCCAGGGAATCTTCCTGACCCAGGGATTGAACCTGTGTCTGCCTGTGTCTCCTGCATTGCAGGCAGATTCTTTATCTGCAGAGCCACCTAGGTAACAAATATTAATTGTTCACATAGCACTTGTGCTCTGGGGAAAGTTTTTCCCTTCATGTCTCCAAAGTTTTTATAAAAAGTAGTAGCAGTTTAATAGAAGGTTATACTTGACCACAGAAGTCTCTTGTTAAAATTTCTTAAGGCTATAGTCGTGAGGGGTCTGGTACTGCAGGACCTACAAGCACATGCCTTATTGTTTATTTTTTCTTGCATTGAACCAGTTGGCCTAGTATTGACCCAAAAGCCTCTGCATTAAGGCTTTATTTATTAAGAGCAGTGTGTATCAAACTTGGTGGTAAAAGAAAGAAAGGTGAAGAGAAATTGATAGAGAGAGAGAGAGAGAGAGAGAGAGAGAGAGAGAGAGAGAGAGAGAGAGAAGGAAAGAAAGAAAAAAAGGAAAGAATGGAAAGAAACAGAAACTCTGGTTTAATATACAATTAAAGCAGGTATGTTTTCCATATGCAGAGTGTGTGAAATATCTTTTAGATTTAACTCCAAATAAGTATCATATTTTCATTTCTAAAAAATAGTCTATCTGATTTTTATCACATCTGCCTAAAATGGTATGTTATAAACTAATTTCTTTAATGTGAAGGGTTGTATTTTCTCTAATTTTAGGACAGCTTGGTGAAAAAGTGACTTGCACATGGTACTTGTAACAAGACATCATGCAAAGAAAGCATTTTTAGTTTCCTTAATCGTCAGTATTTTATCTTCAGGCTTTGTCAAAAATTTTTCTCTAATATGCAACCATTTTATAGGGTGCAAACCTTATTAGAATTGTCACAATATCTCTTCCTCTTTCTCTTCCTCTTTTCCCCTATTCCTTCCCCTCACCCCTCCCTACCACTCTCCTCCTTTTTCTCCTGCTGCTGTTTCTGCTTCCCAGTTATCATAACCTCAATTTAGCTACAAAATTTCAGGCTTACATTGAAAGGTTGATCTTATACTCCATGAATTAGAACTTAAGGAAAAAAGTTAGATGAAACAACATAAAATTTTTAAAGCAGGCTTCAGATTTATCAAAATTTAAATTTACTTTAATTTAGAGTCTAGACCAAAAATATCCTTTCCTTGATTCTGATCTGTTGAGTTCTAGCATTGACATGCATTTGACAAACTACTGGATAATAAGCTCTTATTTGGGCCTCATGGATGTTGGTTACAGGGTAAAGGCTTTGAACGCTGAAGCCAAGCAGGTATTTGAGGCCGAAGCATGGAAGGATCAAGGGCTCAGTGACTTCTGTGCAGTGGCAACTCCTTGGATCAGATTTAATCTGAAAGCTGCTGGCTTCTGTGAGCTAAGATAAAGCAGATCCTTGTGAGTTTTTAATCCAGAGATCTGATGATTGAAACATTTCTAGAAGATTATGTACAACTGCAACCTACAGCTTCTTCATATTCCCTCAATTTCCAGAACCATCTAACAAGTATTTTTCTAGTTCCCCATCCTATAAACAGGGTCCAAAGAACTTCATATTTCATGTAGACAGATATAGAAATATAGCTATATATTTTTTCCTGCAGTCATTTAAATATATTCACAAAGCAACCTGAAGAGCAAGGTCATTCATTTTATCTTCTGAGAAACTGTCTAGTTTTTAATTTTAAAAACTGTTTACCTTTTAGTATGAAATACCACTTCTCAATTTATTGATTTCTTATCAGCTGTATGTGACATCTCTAGGTATGAGAAGCAGTGTAGCCTAGTTATGAATTCAGGTTCTTGTGTGAGGAAGTCAAATTAAGTTTCCAGACCTGTGCTGTCTACTACTTTAGTCACTAGCTACTTGTGGCTATTGAACCTTTGAACTGTGGTTCTTAATTAGTTTCCCATATGGCACAGTGGTAATGAATCCACCTGCCAAGGCAGGAGATGCAGGAGACTCCAGTTCCATTGTTGAGTCCTGAAGATCCCCTGGAGTAGGAAATGGCAACCTGCTCCAGTAATCTTTGCCTGGAAAATTCCAAGGACAGAGGAACCTGGAGGGCTACAGTCCACAGGGCTTCAAAGAGTCAGATGTGACTGAACACACACACACACACACACACACACACACACACTGAACTGAGGGATGCTGTAAATATAAATAATAACATTACATTTTAAAGACTTGATAAGAAAAAAAGAACATAAAATATCTCATTAATAGTTTTTTAAAATACTGATTCTATGTTGAAATGATGATATGTTGGATACATTGGGTTAAATATATGTTGAAGTTAATTTCACCTGTTTTCTTTTTATTTATTTTTAATGTGACAACTAGAAACTTAAAAATTTCCCATGTGGTCATGAGTAATTATGAATGTGGCTTACACTATGTCTCTATTGGAAGTACTGTTCTAGTTGATTGTAATTTATTCATCTAGTAGGTGGGGAGAATAATAGCAATTATTTTGTATGGTTGTGCTAATGATAACATCTGGAGCATATATAATGCTTGCTATTGCTAAGTCACTTCAGTCGTGTCCGACTCTTCAGGACAGCAGCCCACCAGGCTCCCCCGTCCCTGGGATTCTCCAGGCAAGAACACTGGAGTGGGTTGCCATTTCCTTCTCCAATGCATAACAGTGAAAAGTGAAAGTGAAGTCACTCAGTCATGTCCGACTCTTAGTGACCTCGTGGATTGCATCCTACCAGGCTCCTCCATCCATGGGATTTTCCAGGCAAGAGTACTGGAGTTGATTGCCATTGCCTTCTCCAAAATGATAATAGAATGCAATGTAATACTTGTATTACATTGTATTATATTGGGCTTCCCTGATAGCTCAGCTGATAAGAATCCTCGTGCAATGCAGGAGATCCCAGTTTGATTCCTGGGTCAGGAAGATCCCTTGGTGAATGGATAGGCTACCCACTCCAGTATTCTTGGGCTTCCCTTGTGGCTCAGCTGGTTAAGAATTCACCTGAAATGTGGGAGACTTGAGCTCAATCCCTGGGTTAGGAAGATCCCCTCGAGAAGGGAAAGTCTACCCACTCCAATATTCTGGCCTGAAGAATTCTATGGACTGTGTAGTCAGTCCATGGGGTCACAAAGAGTTAGACACGACTGAGAGTGTGTGGTTTTGCTAATGATAACATCTGGAGCATATGTAATGTTTAATAAATAATGATAGTATACAATGTAATACTTTTATTATATTAGAGTTTTAGAGAAACAGAGCCAGCAGATATATCTCTATATAGTATATCTCTATCTTTCAAAGTCTCTATCTGTAGAGAGAGATTTGTTTTAAGGAATTGGCTCACATGATTATCTGATGGACCACATAATCTGAGATGGACCACAATTTTCCCTTTGTAGGTGGAAACATGGGGGAGCTGGTGGTATAGTTCCTATCCTAGCCTGAAGGTGTGAAAACCAGGGATGCTGATGGGATAAGTCAGTCTGGGTGCAGGCAAAAGCTGATGTCCCAGCACTATTTGTTTCATTCATGCCTTCAAAGGATTGGGAGATACCCATCCACAGTCAGGATGGCAATCTGGTTTACTCAGTCTGCCAATTCAAATGCTGCTGCTGCTGCTAAGTCGCTTCAGTTGTGTCCGACTCTGTATGACCCCATAGATGGCAGCCCACCAGGCTCCCCTGTCCCTGGAATTCTCCAGGCAAGAATGTTGGAGTTGGTTGCCATTTCCTTCTCCAATGCATGAAAGGGAAAACTGAAAGTGAAGTTGCTCAGTCATGTCCGACTCTTAGGGACCCCATGGACTGCAGCCTACCAGGCTCCTCCATCCAGGCAATAGTACTGGAGCAGGTTGCCATTGCCTTCTCCGAATTCAAATGCTAATCTCTTCCAAATACATTCTTACAGACACACTGAATAATAATGTTTAACTAGATAGCTGGTATTCCTTGAATCAGTCAAGTTGACACATAAAATTAACCATTACAGTACAATCATAAGTTTACTGTTGAACATTAATTTTTCTGAGGTAGAGAATTAGTAAAATATTTATGTATTATGGGTAGGAGAAAGATGATTGTCCGCAATTCAATCTACTAGAAGTGTATTCATTTTTTAAGGATGCAAGTGTACTATGAAATTCAATGGGATAAAATTGTTCCATTTCAGTTCCTCAAAAGATTGAACATAGAGTTACCACAGAATCCAGCAATTCTACTGTGAAGAAAATATTCAAGAGAAATGAAAATACATGTGCACAAAAAACTTGTACACAAATGTTCATAGAAACATTATTTAGCAATGAGAGGGGAAAGAAGCCAGTTACAAGAGATCACACTTTGTATGACTCCATTTATAAGGCATGTCCAGAACAGACAAATGTACAGAGACACAAAGAAGATTGTGGTTGCCAATGGCTGGAAATATTGTGGTAGATGAGGAATAGCAGATAATAAGCATGGGATTTCTTTTGGAGGTAATAGAAGTATTCTGGAATGAGATAGTTGTTTTAGTTGCTCTATTCTGTGAATACAGTAAAAATCATTGATTTGTATTCATTAAATGGGTGAATTGTTTGTGCACGTGTATTATATCTCAATAAAATTGTCATAAAAACTTCTGCTATCATACCCATTAGGACAGCTACTATTGAGAAACAGAAAACAGCACATGTTGGCAAAGATGTGGATAAATGGAAACTTTGTGCACTATTGGTGGGAATGTAAACAGTATAGCTGCTCTCAAAAACTTATATGGTGGTGCCTAAAAAAATTAAAAATAGAATTATCATATAATCCAGCAATTTCATTTTAGGCATATATCCAAAAAAATTGAAAGTAGGGTCTTGAAGAGATGTCCGTACACCTATGTTCATAGCAGCATTATTCATAATAGCTTATAAATTATTATAATATGTATAGAATATTATTGTCTTAAAAAGAAAGGAAATTCTAGTATATTTTACAACATGAGTGAATTTAGAGAATACTATGCTAAGTGAAATAAGTCAGTCACAAGAAAAACAATATTGGATGATTCTACTTATATGAAATATCTAGAGTAATTGAACTCACAGAGAAAGTAAAATGGTGGTTGCCATGGGCTAGAGGGAGGAGGGATTGGCAATTTATTGTTTAGAGTGGGCCATGTTTCAGTTTTGCAAGATAGAAAGAGGTCTGTGGACAGATGATGGTGATGCTAGAAAAAATAAGAATGTGAATATTCTTAATTCTATCAAAGTGTACACTTAAAAATGGCTAAAATGGTAAATTTATATTATGTGGATTTTACAATTAAAAATTTAAAATCTTCTAGTCAGGACTTACTGTTGCACATTAAACACAGAAAAATTTAAACAGTGGAGAATAAACAGCAAATAGATCAAAGAACTAGAAATTAGGTGACTTAGGTTCCTGTTTGTCTCTTATTCAAACTCTCTGAGTCTTCATTGCTTTTTCAGAAGAACATAATATTTCCAAACATATGTACGTCACAGAGTTGTTGAAACACTTGAAATATATTTAAAGTGACCACTCTGTGAATTAAGGCACAATATCTTCAAACCAAGTCATGTGTGTAGATATGTATTTTGGGTGTGATTATTAGCTAAACTGCCAAAGAAACATGGGATTAAATCTGTGAATATATTTAAAGTGAATACATTCATAAAGCCTATTTATGAATGTCTGGAGTTATCAGAACTAACTAGCTTTTTAAGAGAATTTCCTGAAAATATTTTAAAAATAGCAACTCTCATGTGGAATATTATTTATTTTAAAAGTTTTGATTTAGACACAATTTTTCCAAGAACAAAATATTGTGTATAATGAGTTCATATTTTATACGAGCTCATGTCCAATTCTTGGGACCCCATGGACAGTAGCTGACCAGGCTCCTCTCTCCATGTGATTCCCCAGGCAAGAATACTGGAGTGAGTTGCTATTTCCTTCTCCATATATATATATATATATATATATATATATATATATATGAGATTGTGTTGGTTGTGTGTTAGTTGCTCAGTTGTGCCCGACCCTTTGCGACCCCTAGGACTGCAGCCTGCCAGGCTTCTCTGTCCATGGGACTTTCCAAGCAAGGATATTGGAGTGGGTTGCCATTTCCTTCTCCATATTGGAGATTATATATATATATTGGCATCCGGTCCAATCACTTCATAGGAAATAGATGGGGAAACAGTGGAAACAGTGTCAGACTTTATTTTTTTGGGCTCCAAAATCACTGCAGATGGTGACTGCAGCCATGAAATTAAAAGACGCTTACTCCTGGGAAGAAAAGTTATGACCAACCTAGATAGTATATTCAAAAGCAGAGACATTACTTTGCCAACTAAGGTCAGTCTAGTCAAGACTATGGTTTTTCCTGTGGTCATGTATGGATATGAGAGCTTGACTGTGAAGAAGGCTGAGTGCCGAAGAATTGATGCTTTTGAACTGTGGTGTTGGAGAAGACTCTTGAGAGTCCCTTGGACTGCAAGGGGATCCAACCAGTCCATTTTGAAGGAGATCAACCCTGGGATTTCTTTGGAAGGAAGGATGCTAAAGCTGAAACTCCAGATCTTTGGACACTTCATGCAAAGAGCTGACTCATTGGAAAAGATTCTGATGCTGGGAGGGATTGGGGGCAGGAGGAGAAAGGGACGACAGAGGATGAGATGACTGGATGGCATCATCGACTGGATGGACGTGAGTCTGAGTGAACTCTGGGTGTTGGTGATGGACAGGGAGGCCTGGCGCGCTGCGATTCATGGGGTCACAAAGAGTTGGACACGACTGAGCGACTGAGCTGAACTGATATAAAATATCTAATATATATATGTAATTTGTATGTCTTTGTGTTTTAAAAATTCTTACTTTGTCTAGGAAATCTCTGTATCTGCTTTGCAGATTCCAGTGGAAAAAGAAAAGACACATTTGTCAATAATGACAAGAAAATATAATGGAAAAGAAATGAAAATATCAGTGCTAAATCCATTCATAGCCTCAGACTAAAGCCACAGTCGACGTTAAGCCTGCTGGGTGTCACCTGCTTTTCAGGTTATCTCATCCATCCAGAGAAACATATTTCATAACCTTCCTCTCTGAGAGGTTTCAGAATTTGAAACTGCCAAAGCTTCTTTTTTAACCACTAAAAGCAAAAGAAGCTAGAAAAGAAATGAAGAGCTTTGCAGAAGCAGAAGGAAGAATGAGAGACAAGTGCCAGGGCCTATATGACTTCTTTTAATTTAGACTAATTTATCACCTCATTTGCAGTAATAAGCCAAAATATTACCTTAAAATTATACATATAATAATATTTTATAACATTGCTTATGCTATTTTCACTTATGCTCATCTGAATTCATAATACTTTTCAAATTTTTCTTTAATCCTTGGAATTACCATTATATTTTTTACTCACAATATAGGGCTTAATGGATATATATATATAGTTATCTTTCATATCTAATATGATTCTGAGTTCAGGTCTCAAAGAGTTGGAACAGTTCATGTTAGCACAGCAAGAGCAGGGAGGTAAACACGTTGTGGTCAAATCTTCCCATCCTTACCATTTGCTATTCTAAACTAGAGTTTTAATCTATGTCTTAGCCTGAAGAGTAGGTTGACAAACCTGTGTTACACTCTGAGGCTAGGCTATACATGTCATTGTGGCTTCTGCCCTGCCTTGGGTATTATTGACCCTTCATGGAAGCCAGCTGCTATACCTTGGGGATTCTATGCAGAGGCCCCATTGCAAGGAACTGATAACTCAGCCAACAGTCATATAAGTGAGCCTTCATGCAAGCTGATTCTCCAGTCCCAATCAAGTCTTTATTTATTTATTTTAATATTTTATTCTACTTTACAATACTGTATTGGTTTTGCCATACATTGACATGAAATGAAATCTCACACAACATCTTGACTACAAATTCATTGGAGACCCTCATCCAGAACCATTAGCTGAGTCAGATTTCTGACCTCCAAAAAGCACACAACATAATAAGCACTGCTTTTTTCCCCAAGTTGCTAAAATTTATGGCAGTTTGTCTTGCAGGAGTACGTAACTAGAATAGCATTTTTCTGTGCTAAATGATTTTTTTTCTTTTCATTTTTCAAACAAATGAGATTTTTTGCTGTTTTCCCACTGTTAACATGCTTAATAAAACATGAGTAGTATTTGAAAAAACTTGATAGTTTCTAGATTATATCTTTGCCTCATTCACTCAGACTTATAGAAATTCACTTTATTCTGCAATGAAATACTACCCAGTATATATTTTACTTTCTTGGAGGGGTTTAAAATCACTTCTTATTGAAATATTATTTTCATATAATAAAATAAGTAGATCATAAGAATTCAATTTAATTTGTCAGTTACACATATCCATGTATGTATATTATCATTATGTATTATATATCTTCAATAACTCAGTGTAATGTTTCTGAGATTTGGCAACATTTTTATTGTATTGGTATTAATAGTTTTCTTCTTTTTATAACTGAGTAGTGTTTCATTGCATAGACATACTGCAGTTCATTTATCCATTCTCTTGATGGATATCTGGGCTTTTCCCGGTTTTTAACTATTATGAATAAGACTGCTATGAAGTTTCCTGTATAAATATTTTGTGAATATGTAGTTTTTACTCTTTATGAGTAAAATACCCAGGGGTAGAATTTTTAGGTCAAAAGATAAATGCACACATAGCTTTTAAAAAAAGCTGCCAAGCAATTTTCCAAGTGATTGCATCATTTTGGAGCTCCCCAAAACAAAGACTGTCACTGTTTCTATTGCTTCCCCATCTACTAGCCATGAAGTGATAGGACCAGATGCCATGATCTTAGTTTTCTAAATGTTGAGTTTTAAGCCAACTTTTTCATTCTCCTCTTTCAGTTTCCTCAAGAGGCTCTTGAGTTCTTCACTTTGTGCCATAAGGGTGGTGTCATCTGCATATCTGAGGTTACTGATATTTCTCCCAGATATCTTGATTCCATATTGTGCTTAATCCACCTCAGTGTTTCTCATGATGTACTCTGCATATAAGTTAAATAAGTAGGGTGACAATATGCAGCCTTGAGATACTCCTTTCCTCATTTGGAACCAGTCTGTTGTTCCATGTCCATTTCTAACTGTTGCTTCTTGACGTGCATATAGATTTCTCAGGAGGCAGGTCAGGTGGTCTGGTATTTCCATCTCTTTAAGAATTTTGCACAGTTTATTGTGATCCACACAGTTAAAGGCTTTGGCATTGTTCGTAAAGCAGAAGTTTTTAAACAGAAGTTAATAAAGCAGATGTTTTTCTGGAACTCTCTTGCTTTTTCAGGGATCCACTAGATTTTGGCAATTTGATCTCTGGTTCCTCTGCCTTTTCTAATCCAGTTTGAACATCTGGAAATTCACAGTTCACATACTGTTGAAGCCTGGCTTGGAGAATTTTGAACATTACTTTGCTAGTGTGTGAGATGAATGCAACTGTGCAGTAGTTTGAGCATTGTTTGGCATTGTCTGTCTTTGGGATTGACAAATAGATGAGGAAGCAATGGAAACAGTGACAGGCTTTATTTTTTTGGGCTCCGAAATAACTGCAGATGGTGACTGCAACCTTGAAATTAAAAGAGGCTTGCTCCTTGGAAGAAAAGCTATGACAAATCTAAACAGCATATTAGAAAGCAGAGACATGACTTTGCCCAAAAGGTCCATCTGTCAAAGCTATGGTTTTTCCAGTAGTCATTTATGGATGTGAGAGTTGGACCATATAGAAAGCTGAGTGCTGAAGAATTGATGCTTTTGAACTGTGGTGTTGGAGAAGACTCTTGAGAGTCTCTTGACTGCAAGGAGATCCAAACAGTCCATTCTAAAGAAGATCAGTCCTGGGTGTTCATTGGAAGCACTGATGCTAAAGCTGAAACTCTAATACTTTGGCCACCTCATGTGAAGAGGTGACTCACTGGAAAAGATTCTGATGATGGGAGGGATTGGGGACAGGAGGAGAAGGGGACGACAGAGTAGGAGATGGCTGGATGGCATCACCAACTTGATGGACATGAGTTTGGGTGAACTCCGGGAGTTGGTGATGGACAGGGAGGCCTGGCGTGCTGAGATTCATGGGGTTGCAAAGAGTCGGACAGGACTGAGCAACTGAACTGAACTGATGTGAACAAGTGACTCATTTGAAAAGACACTGACGCTGGGAAAGATTGAAGATGGGAGGAAAAGGGGATGACAGAGGATGAGATGGTTTGATGGCATCATCAACTCAATGATCATGAGTTTGAGTATACTCCGGGAACTGGTGACAGACAGGTTTTCCTGACATGCTGCAGTCCATGGGGTCACAAAGAGCTGGACATGACTGAGTGACTGAACTGAGCTGAACTTGTATCATTTTAAATTTTTAACTGATTTTTGTGCTCCATTGCTCTATACACTTGCTAACATTGTGTGATGTCAGGTTTTCTTTTCAAATTTTAGCTCTTCTAGTGTGTATTAAATTATAATTTGTTTTTAATTACCATTTCTCTGATAACTAACAAAGAACTTTTCATTTACTCATAGGGCATTCATATAACTTCTATTGTGACTTGCTCATTTAAACCTTTTAATAGTTTCTTAAAATTGTTCATGTTTTGTTGTTGAGTCATAGTTTATTATATATAATGGATATAATCCTTTGCTATTTGGTGTATACAATGACTATGTTTTCTCAGTCTATGGGTCACTTATTTTCTTCATTTAAATTTTTTCTTACGTTTAATACTTTTGCATCTTGTTTGAGATGGTTTGTGGTGGAAAAGATATGTCATTTTTTTCTTCTAAGAGTTTTACAGTTTTGTGTTTCACAAATTTCTATGACGTATCATGAATTAATTTTTATAAAAGGGATAAGATAAAAGTCAAAATTCATTTTGTTCTATAGGGATATTTAGCTGTTACAGCATCATTTATGGTTCACTGAACTTATTCAATATTTGGGATAATTCCTTTAAAAAATTGTGGAAAATTCTCACCTGCTGTGTTTACAAGTATTTCTCCTGTCTCTCTCTCACTCTCCTGTCCTTATGGAACTTCAATTACACATATGCTAGATTATTTATTATCCCAAATATCTTAGGTGCTCTGTTTTTTTCTCCATTCTTTTGTATTTCACTTTTAAAATGTTCTGCTGTCCTGTCTTGATGTCTATTCATTCTTTACTGTGTCCAGGATGCTATAAAACCTATGTAGTAAATTCTTCTAATTCTGTATTTCTTATTTCTACCACTTAAATTTCTTTTTTAGAGTTTTCATGTTTACTGAAATTATTCATCTCTTCACATTCATTTTACTCTCTTTCCTCTAGATTCTTTGGTATTTTTATGACAGTCATTTAAAAATCTTGGTTTGGCAATATATAGCTTCCTTTTTTGCTTCTATCGACTGTTTTCTCTTTTGACCACTGGTCACATTTCTTGCTTCTTTCTGTGTCCTATAATTTACAGTTTTATGTTAGGCATTTTGTGTAGTAGAAAATTAGAGGCTGTGGTAAATAATATTTATCTCCATAGAAATCATTGTCCTTCTTGAAGGGCATTGAAGAACTGAGTCAAACTGATCTGTGATTAATCTGTGTCTAGGATTTTTTCAAGCTTCAGTTCATGCAGCTTATCACTGGTTTCAAATGTTTCAAGACTAGGATCAGAACTTTTCTCTTGCAAACTTTGAATGTAAGGTCTCATGAAATTCCAGTATTAAATATTTATTTATTTACTTATTATTGCTATGCACGGGCTTTCTCCAGTTGCAGGGAGCAGGGGTTACTCTCCAGTTGTGTTTCTTAGGTTTCTCGTTTTAGGGGCTTCTCTTGTTGCAGAGCACAGGCTCTAGATGCACAGGTTTCAGTAGTTGTAGGGCATGGGCTTAGTTGCTCCGAGGCATGTGGAATCTTCTTGGACCAGAGATGGAACCTGTGTTCCCTGCACTGGCAGGTGGATTCTTAACCACTGGACCACCAGGGAAGTCCAAAATTCCAGTATTATCTTTGTGCTTTACATCCAAGCAGAAGCTTTCCAAACTGTAGCAAATATCTCTCAGCTTTAGAGCTTGCGTGTCAGCTCTCTACATAATTGGGGAATTTGCCTTGATCTTCAGGCGTGCCCTAAATTTTCTGCATCCAGGGAGATTTCATTCTATGAAAATGCTTTTGTGGGGTCATACTTGCTCTCCTGTCTGCTCTTCAGTCCCTGCCATCTGAGAGTCTGCAGTGCCTGGAGGAGTTTCTGTCAGCTCTCTTACTCCACTTGCAGTATCTTCAGTTGCTTTTTCTCAGCTGTCTGTTCTTTCCACAACCAGGCAAAGAACTGGGGAGTGTGTATAGCTGCTAAATTGTCAATACAGTATTAGCTGATTTCTCCTGTTCTCATGGACTGTAAACTCCCATGGTAAGCTGTTTGTACTATCACCTCTTGAAGAGCAGGGTCTTGTCACTTCTGTGACCAAGACCCCATTTCTTCCTGACACACATTCTTTGATGTTTCTTACCAGTGTGAACTCCTGAGCTTTTCCTGTTGCTCTTGAAGACATCTTACTACCTCGCAGAGGAGGTCACATAGCCATGCCTGACCACTGCCTGTTGCCCTCATTTGAGAGCTTGTCCTCATGGCATATGCACTTCCTCCCTTTCTGGACCCACCCACCCAACTCCTGGGGTGCATCCACCTTTCCTTACTGGATCCATTCTTCTTACTAACCAGACTTATGCAGTCATGTTTCAAAACGTGAGCATCTTTGCACAAATGTGCTTTTTTTTGGAATCTTCCACGTATTTTCTATGACATTACTTTGACTCACAAATAAATGGAAACTTAGAGGTAGTTGAAATCTTAGAAATCATTTAACCTGGTTTTTGAAGCATTGAGCCATAGTTTTTCAAATTAAATGTAAAATTCAGTTGCATCATGGGTAGCCAATGGATATTGTCAAAGAAGAAACAGGTTAATATTCAGTATCTGCTATAAAAAATATTAACTGAAAAAAACAAGTAGGATTTAAATTTAGAAGCAACCAATATAATGGAAAGTGTTCATGTCATGGTGTATATATTATGAATAAAGTCACATTCTTTGCATTTCTCAAAATGTCCTTACCTTTCTGATGGATCTTCATATTAGATTACTAAATTATGCTTGTGTCTATTTTAGTTAACTGAAATAAAATTCTTATTAAAGATCCATACAAATGTTTCAGATGGGAGTGGGGGTGGGGAAGACAGGTAGCACTGCCTATTCAGTGGCACCAGAATGTTAGGTTTTGATAAAACAGTGTGGGAGACTGTCAGAGGGTTGTTAAGTAAGGATATAAATAATTAATTATCAGGAAGCTTCAATTTTGTCAAGTAAAATATTATAAGTAAAACTACCATCAGTCTTTATTATCATTTCATAAAAGAAAGGACTTCCTAACAGCAAAAAAATAGAACCTACATAATTTCAAGATTTAAAAACTACTTAGATTTAGTTTTATGAAAATTTTATTGTACTATCTTCCTTTAATTTCCATGTGGCCACAAGTCAGAAAAAACTGTCATGGCCCAACAGTCCACAACGTTCCTTCAACTCTATTTGGAAGTCACTGAGGGACACCAACCTTCTACCTTCTCATTTATTATATCAGAAAGTAGTCGTGTGGCAAATTTCAACGCTTTTCCAAGGTTACCAGCTACTTCAATGTTATTTTTACTACCTTTGCTAAATTAAGTTTCTGAGAGCACAAAAACCTTACCTGGTGATGACAACATTGGCAGCTATTAGATTCAGGCTCAATTAACCATCTCTCTTCTCCAGTGACTCTTCTGAAGCACCAGAGATTCATACGCACAGGGAACACAACAGAATGGATCTCACATATTGTATGTAACATTCCTCAAGAAATAAATATGGAACTTCATTTTTATTGAGATTTTTATTTGATTAAAAATTTTCATCTTATGTTAATAAATAGGATTTGAAATTTTTACTCATAATAAATAACAGAAGGTCACTCTGAATTCCTCATTCTCAAGCATTCACAAATTCATAAAGAGCATCTCTTTAGAAGTTTACAGTCACTTTAAGTTTTTCCTTTCTTTCCCTCACCATCCAATTTCTCTGTGTTCTCAGTTAGGGGTTTTCCAGGTGGCTCAGTGGCAAAGAACCCAGCTGCCAATGCAGGAGACATGAGTTTGGTCCCCGAGTCAGGAAGGTCCCCTGGAGAAGGAAATGACAGTCGGCTCCAGTATTCTTGCCTAGGAAATCCCAAGGACAGAGGAGCCAGGAGGACTACAGTCCATGGGGTCACAAAAGAGTCAGACATGACTGAGTGATTAAACTACAACAGTACAACTACACTCTCAGTTATCCTAATAATTTTTACTCCAAATATTCCTACCATTGCTAATTCTGTCTAATTTTCCCCCATTCCAATTCATTCATGTTTTATATTACTTTAGGGTTTCTTCTTCAATTCAGTTCAGTCACTCAGTCATGTCCGACTCTTTGTGACCCCATGAATTGCAGCACGCCAGGCCTCCCTGTCCATCAACTCCTGGAGTTCACACAAACTCATGTCCATCAAGTTGGTGATGCCATCCAGCCATCTCATCCTCTGTCATCCCCTTCTCCTCCTGCCCCCAATCCCTCCTAGCGTCAGAGTCTTTTCCAATGAGTCAACTCTTTGCATGAGGTGCCCAAAGTATTGGAGTTTCAGCTTTAGCATCAGTCCTTCCAAAGAACACCCAGAACTGATCTTCTTTAGAATGGACTGATTGGATCTCCTTGTAGTCAAGGAACTCTCAAGAGTCTTCTCTGACACCACAGTTCAAAAGCATCAATTTTTTGGTGCTCAGCTTTCTTCCCAGTCCAACTCTCACATTCATACATAACCGCTGGAAAAACCATAGCCTTGACTAGATGGACCTTTGTTGGCAAAGTAGTATCTGTGCTTTTCAATATGCTATCTAGATTGGTCATAACTTTCCTTCCAAGGAGTAAACGTCTTTTAATTTCATGGCTGCAATCACCATCTGCAGTGATTTTGGAGCCCCCCAAAATAAATTCTGACATTGTTTCCACTGTTACCCCATCTATTTGCCATGAAGTGATGAGACTAGATGCCACGATCTTCGTTTTCTGAATGTTGAGCTTTAAGCCCACTTTCTCACTCTCCTCTTTCACTTTCGGCTTAGTTCTGTTCAACTCTTCTGGGAACCCGTGGACTGTAGCCCACCAGGCTCTGCTGTCTATGGGATTTCCCAGGCAAGAATACTGGAGCAGGTTGCCATTTTCTTCTCCAGGGGATCTTCCTGACTCAGGGACTGAAACTGTGTCTCCTGTGTCTCCTGCACTCGCAGGTAGATTCTTTACCACTGAGCCATCTGGGAAGCCTA
>SJYC01134452.1:0-15535 GCA_006408675.1 Madoqua kirkii
ATCATCCCGTATACCAGCCCCAAGCATCCTATATCCTGTATTGAACATAGACTGGTGCTTCATCTCCCATATGATTGTATACAAGTTTCGTTGCCATTCTCCTAGATCACCCCACCCTCTCCCTCTCCCTCTGAAGCCAAAAGTCTGTTCTATACCTCTGTGTCTCTTATATTGTCTCACTTACGGGGAGCACTTAATATGAAATATTGATACTTTAAGAACACAAGAGGAAAGATTTTAAACATTTTGGAATATTTATTACCTGAATCTTCTTTAAAAATTTTGTTCTTGACTATAGAGTAATAAAATTTGTAAAAGGAATTGTATTTGAACAATTGTGCTTTGGATAGTTTCCTTTAAACAACGGTTTTGTAAAATTATGCTGTTTTTTTACCTAAAGGAATTGTCCTTTTAGATTTAAAATAAAAAGGAAAAGAAAAAAGTCTAGTATTAACAAGCTTTTATCTCAGATACAATAAAATGTTACATTTCTATCCTTGTTGTTCAGTCGGTCAGTCCTGTCTATTTGCAACCCCATGGAGTGTGGCACACCAGGCATCCCTGCGCTTCACCATCTCCTGGAGCTTGCTCAAACTCATGTCCATCAAGTAGCTGATGCCATCCAACCGTTTTGTTCTCTGTTGTCCCTTTCTTCTTCTGCCTTCAATCTTTCCCAGCATCAGCATCATTTTTTAATGAAATGGCTCTATGCATCTGGTGGCCAAAGTATTGAGCTTCAACTTCAGCCATTAGTCCTTCCAATAAATATTCAGGATTGATTTCCTTTAGGATTTACTGATTTGATCTCTTTGCAGTCCAAGGGACTCTGAAGAGTATTCTCCAACGCCATAGTTCAAAAGCATCAATTCTTCAGCACTCAGCTTTCTGTATGGTCCAACTGTCATATCTGTACATGGCTACTGGGAAAACCTTGGCTTTGACTAAATGGACTTTGGTTGGCAAAGTAATGACTCTACTTTTTAATATGCTGTCTAGGTTTGTCATAGCTTTTCTTCCAAGGAGGAAGTGTCTTTTATTTTCATGGCTGCAGTCACCATCTGCAGTGATTTTGGAGCCTAAGAAAATAAAGCCTGTCACTGTTTCCATTGTTTCCCCATCTATTTGCCATGAAGTGATGGTATGAAATGACATGATCTTAGTTTTTTGAATGTTGAGTTTTAAGCCAGCTTTTTCACTCTCGTCTTTCACCTTCATCCATAGGCTGTTTAGTTCTTCTTCACTTTCTGCCATAAGGGTGATGTTATCTGCATATCTGAGGTTATTGGTATTTCTTCCAGATATCTTGATTCCAGCTTATGCTTCATGCACCCCAGGATTTCACATGATGTACTCTGCATATAAGTTAAATAAGCAGGGTGACAATATGCAGCTGTGACGTACTCCTTTCCCAATTTTAAATCAGTCAGTTTTTTCATGTCTGGTTCTAACTGTTGCTTCTTGACCTGCATACAGGTTTGTCAGGAGGCAGATAAGGTGGCCTGACATTCCCATGTCTTGAAGAATTTTCCACAGTTTGTTGTGATCCACACAGTCAAAGGCTTTGGTGTACTCAGTGAAACAGATGCTTTTCTGGAATTCTCTTGCTTTTTCTATGATCCAACACATGTAGTTATGTCCATGGATCCTCTGTCTTTGTAACTACATTTCTATCCCCCTCCAAAATTGAAAAAAAATGTGAAAAAAGAGCAAGTGAGTTTATTTAAAAGCTCTGAGCTGTCTTTAAAATTTATAGTTTGAGCTTACAAAATACATCTAAATTCAAGAATTTAAAGTACTTAATAGTAAAAAAAAAAAGAACAACAACAAACACCCTTATAAGAGCTTGGAAGAATCCTGTAGTTCAGTTCAGTTCAGTTCACTTTAGTCCTTCAGTCATGTCTGATTCTTTGCGACCCCATGGACTGCAGTATACCAGGCTTCCCTGTCCATTATCCACTCTCAGAGCTTGCTCAAACTTATGTCCATCGAGTCAGTGATGCCATCCAACCATCTCATCCTCTGCCATCCCCTTCTTCTCCCACCTTCAATCTTTCCTAGCATCAGAGTCTTTTCCAGTGAGTCAGTTCTTCACATCAGGTGGCCAAAGTATTGGAGTTTCAGCTTCAACATCAATCCTTTCAATGAATATTCAGGACTGATTTCCTCTAGGATTGATTGGTTTGATCTCTTTGGAGTCCAAGAATCCTGTAACATAAAGGAAATATTTCCCAAAAAAGTTGAAAATAAATCCTAGAGAATGAGTGTCTTGCGAAGTCTTCCTCATGAAAACTCAACTAATCAGTGCTTTTTTTTTTATATGTGCACTTTTATTTTTCAAAGAGAGTTGACATTTTTGGACTTTTTTTCAAAAATAGAAATAGTTTCACAAAAGTATTATTGAGTCGTCCCAGAGAGATTTTTAAGACTGTAACACTGCCTATTAATTAATCCTAAGAAGACAAGCACAGGGATTGACAGAATTCTGACCAGCTCACTATCTAAGCCCCTGGATCATGTTTTATCTAATGAGCTGCCTCCCTGCCTCATCATGGTTATTGGTGAACAGCCCTCACTGTGGCTCTGAAGGAGTCATTGCCTCACAGCCCTAGTGTCTGTCATACCCTGCTGCCTGACAAAAGCCTTCCTCACTGTGGTGGCACATGTTTATGCCCTTATGCCTCTGGGAACCAGTAGGTGAGTAGGAGTGCATGTCCCAGGTTCGCAGAGGCCCTGTCGGCTGCCTCACTGCTTGGTTCTGGAGCCCCTGCAGCAGGTGATCAGAGTGCTGCTGCTGCTGCTGCTGCTGCTAGAATCGCAGAGGTGGGGCTGCAGACTCCAGGCATCGCCCTTATTCTCTTCTGGCTCTCATCCTAGTTGTAATTACATATTTTTCTCTGTGCTCACTTTTAGTAATGTCTCCACCAGACTCTAAGCTCTAGGAGGACAGGAGCTGGTAAGCTGTGTTCAGTGGTGTGTGGTTTCTGCTCAGCTCAGTACCTGGCACTTAGTGAGTTTTTAGAAACATTTGTTGAGTAAATCAATACATAAATAAATGTTCCAGGTGAGACAGAAAACTGGGTGTGAGAAAAGGATAGGATGGAGAGGGTTTCCTGATGGAGGGGATAATCTGGGGTTGAAAACTAAGTGAGTGAATGCTCATAGGGCAGAAAAAATTGAGGAGGGACTCAAAGTGAGGGTCTTTCCAGGCAGAAGGTAAGATGTGACACATGAGGCTTAAGGCTCAGAGCTCTGCCCAGCAGTGCTAGTTCCAAAGGTTCCTCCAGCTCGAAGAGGTGTTGCTATGTTACTCTGTGATTTGAGGTCATTGGGAAAAGGGGCAGTAAGAAAAGAGGGATGGGTTCCAGAGCAGGTGGTTTGACAGGAGAGGAGGGGAGGCACTCCTCCCTGTTTTGACTGAGTGAACTGATCTGCAAAGGCAGGAAGCAAGCCTGTGTTTCTCTTTATTTTAAAAACATCCTCATTTCTTCCCTGCATATAGGTTCATCAGTGCTATTAATCTAGATTCTGTTTGTTGTTGTACAGTTGCCCAGTCGTGCCTGACTCTTTGTTACCTCATGGACAGCAGCATGCCAGGCCTCCCTGTCCCTCACAATCTCCCAAAGTTTGCTGAAGTTCACATCCATTGCATCGGTTATGCCAACCAGACATCTCCTCCTCTGACGCCTTCTTTCCCTTCTGTCCCCAATCTTTCCCACCATCAGGGACTTTTCCAATGAGTCGGCTGTTACCATCAAATGGCCAAAATACTGGAACTTTAGCTTCGGTATCAGTCCTTGCAACGAGTATTCAGGGTTGATTTTCCTTAAGATTGACTGATTTGATCTCCTTGCTGTCCAAGGGACTCTCAGGAGTCTTCTCCAGTACCACAGTTTGAAGGCATCAATTCTTTGGTACTCTGCCTTCCTTTCTTTGGGATTGGAATGAAAGCTGACCTTTTCCAGTCCTGTGGCCACTGCTGAGTTTTCCAAATTTGCTGGCATATTGAGTGCAGCACTTTCACAGCATCATCTTTCAGGATTTGAAATAGCTCCACTGGAATTTCATCACCTCCACTAGCTTTGTTTGTAGTGATGCTTTCTAAGGCCCACTTGACTTCAAATTCCAAGATGTCTGGCTCTAGATTGGTGATCACATCATCATGATTATCTAGGTTGTGAAGATCTTCTGTGAAGTTTTTCCATGTATTCTTGTCACCTCTTCTTAATATCTTCTGCTTCTGTTAGGTCCAGACCATTTCTGTCCTTTATCGAACCCATCTTTGCATGAAATGTTCCCTTGATATCTCTAATCTGCTTGTAGAGATCTCTAGTCTTTCCCATTCTGTTCTTTTCCTCTATTTCTTTGCATTGATCACTGAAGAAGGCTTTCTTATTTCTTCTTGTTATTCTTTGGGACTCTGCATTCAAATGTTTATATCTTTCCTTTCCTTCTTTGCTTTTTGCTTCTCTTCTTTTCACAGCTATTTGTAAGGCCTCCCCAGACAGCCATTTTACTTTTTTGCATTTATTTTCCATGAGGATGGTCTTGATCGCTGTCTCCTGTACAATGTCATGAACCTCATTCCATAGTTCATCAGGCACTCAATCCCAAAGAAAGGCAATGCCAAAGAATGCTCAAAATACCACACAATTGCACTCATCTCACATGCTAGTAAAGTAATGCTCCAAATTCTCCAAGCCAGGCTTCAGCAATACATGAACCGTGAACTCCCTGATGCTCAAGCTGGTTTTAGAAAAGGCAGAGGAACCAGAGATCAAATTGCCAACATCCGTTGGATCATGGAAAAAGCAAGAGAGTTCCAGAAAAACATCTGCTGCTTTCTTCACTATCCCAAAGCCTTTGACTGTGTGGATCACAATAAACTGTGGAAAATTCTGCAAGAGATGGGAATACCAGACCACTTAACCTGCCTCTTGAGGAATCTGTATGCTGGTCAGGAAGCAACAGTTAGAACTGGACATGGAACAACAGACTGGTTCCAAATAGGAAAAGGCATCCATCAAGGCTGTATCTTCTCACCCTGTTTATTTAACTTATATGCAGAGTACATCATGAGAAATGCTGGACTAGAAGAAATACAAGCTTGAATCAAGATTGCCGGGAGAAAGATCAATAGCCTCAGATATGCAGATGATACCACCCTTCTGGCAGAAAGTGAAGAACTAAAGAACCTCTTGATGAACGTGAAAAAAGAAAGTGAAAAAGTTGGTTTAAAGCTCAACATTCAGAAAACGAAGATCATGGCATCCGGTCCCATCACTACGTGGGAAATAGATGGAGAAACAGTGGAAAAAGTGTTCGACTCTATTTTTGGGGGCTCCAAAATCATCACAGATGGTGACTGCAGCCATGAAATTAAAAGATGCTTAATCCTTGGAAGAAAAGTTATGACCAACCTAGTTAGCATATTCAAAAGCAGAGACATTACTTTGCCGACCAAGGTCCGTCTAGTGAAGGCTATGGTTTTTCTTGTGGTCATGTGTGGATGTGAGAGTTGGACTGTGAAGAAGGCTGAGCGCTAAAGAATTGATGCTTTTGAACTGTGGTGTTGGAGAAGACTCTTGAGAGTCCCTTGGACTGCAAGGAGATCCAACCAGTCCATTCTGAAGGAGATCAGCCCTGGGATTTCTTTGGAAGGAATGATGGTAAAGCTGAAACTCCAGTACTTTGGCCACCTCATGCAAAGAGCTGACTCATTGGAAAATATTCTGATGCTGGGAAGGATTGGGGGCAGGAGGAGAAGGGGACGAAAGAGGATGAGATGGCTGGATGGCATCACTGACTCGATGAACGTGAGTCTGAGTGAACTCTGGGAGATGGTGATGGACAGGGAGGCCTGGCAGGCTGCAATTCATGGGGTTGCAAAGAGTCGGACATGACTGAGCGACTGAACTGAACTGAACTGCCTTCCTTACAGTCCAGCTTTCACAACCACACATGACCACTGGGAATACCATATCCTTAACTATATGGACCTTTGTCAGCAGTGTAATGTCTTTGCTTTTCAACACATTGCCTTGGTTTGTCATAACTTTCATGCCAAGAAGCAAACTTCTGATTTCATGGCTGTAGTCATCATACATAGTGATTTCAGAGCCTAGGAAGAGGAAATCTGTCACTACTTCCACCTTTCCCCCTATACTTGCCATGCAGTAATGGGGCTGGATGCATAAGATTACTTTAGTTTTTTTTTAAAAATATTTTTAGTTTATTTTAATTTTTATTTTTTAATTGAAAGATAGTTGTTTTACAGAATTTTGCTGTTTTCTGTCAAATCTCAATATGAATCAGCCATAGGTATACATCTAACCCTTCCCTTTTGACTCCCCCTCCCCAATTAATATTTAGTTTAAGCCCACTCTTTCACTTTCCTTCCTCATCCTCATCAAAAGACTCTTTATTTTCTCTTCACTTTCTGCCATTAGATTGGTGCCATCCACACAAATGAGGTTGTTGATGTTTCTCCCACCTGTCTTGATTCCAGCTTGTAACTCATCCAGCCTGGCATTTCTCATGATGTGCTCAGCATATAAATTAAACAAACAGGGTGACAGCAAGCAGCTCTATCATACTCCTTTCTCAATCTTGAATGAATCTGTTTTTCCATGCAGTTCTAACTGTTGCTTCTTGACCAGCATACAGTTTTCTCAGAAGACAGGTAACATGGTCTGGTATTCACATCTTTTTAAGAGCTTTCCATGGTTTATTATGATCCACACAGTCAAAGGGTTTGGTATAGTCAATGAAACAGTGGAAAGGAATTTCCTCATTTTCTCTGTGATCCTGTGAATGTTGGCGATTTGAACTCTGGTTCTTCTTCCCTTTCTCAACTCAGCCTGGACATCTGAAAGTTCTCAGTTTGTATAATGCTAAAGCCTAGCATGGAAGATTTTAAGCATGACCTTACTAGTATGGGAGATGAGTGCAATGGTCCGATGGTTAGCATATTCTTTAATACTATCTTTCTTGGGAATTGGGATGAGGATTGACATTTACCGACCTTTGGCCACTGCTGGGTCCTCCAGATTTGCTGACATATTGAATGCAACACTTTGATGACATCATCCTTTAGGGTTTTGAATAGCTCTAACGGAATTCCATTGCATCCACTAGCTTTATTAACAGCAGTGTTTCCTAAGGCCCACTTGACTTCACTCTCTAGAATGTCTGGCTCTGGGTGACTGACTAAACCATCGTAGTAATCTGATTCACTTAGATTTTTTTGTACAGTTCTCCCATGTATTCTTTCCATCTCTTCTTGATCTCTTCAGTGTCTACTAGATCTCTAATATTTTTGTCCTTTATTGTGCCCATCTTTGGGCAAAATGTTCCCTTGATATCTTCAATTTTCCTAAAGAGATCTGTAGTCTTTCTCCTTCTGTTACTTTCTTCTAGTTTTATACACTGTTCATTGAAGAAGGCCTTCTTGTTTCTCCATGCTGTTCTTTGGAAATCTGTGTTTAGCTGGATATACCTTTCCCTTTCTCCCTTGCTTTTCACTTCTCGTCTTTCTCTAGCTATTTATAAGACCTCCTCAGATAGCCACTTTGCCTTCTTGCTTTTCTTTTTCTTTGTGATAGCTTTGTTCACTGTTTCCTGTACAAGATTACAGACCTCTGTCCATAGTTCTTCAGGCACACTGTTTTCTTGATCTAATCCCTCAAATCTATTCATCACCTCCTCTGCATATTCATAGGGGATTTAAGTCACACCTGGCTGGCCTAATGATTTTCCTCTCCACCCAGCTTAGTTAGATTTAAAATATGTCAGACGGTATTTAAAACATGAGTGAACATGCCAAGCAGAAAATGGGAAGTTAGGAAAAATTTTTTTCATTAGGACATAGCTAAATTTCCTAAGACAAGGAAAGTTAGCAGAATGGCCCAAATGTGGACCTGGGGAACCACAGATATGACAAAAATTTGCTAAACAATATATAACTTATTTCAGCCTAATAGGTTCAGATGAAACTCAGAAAGGCTCTGGAGTAGAAGTAGGGATTTGAGGATATTTTCCAAAAAAGTGCTTTAATTTCCCAGGAGACTAATTTAATTGTTAGGAAAAGAGTGAAAAAACAACAAAAACAAAAACTGCCTTATTCTAATTAACAAGGAAAAGGAATAGAGATTATAATTAAAATACCTAATAATATAGCTACTAATAGCACATATTATTTTACCCATAAGCAACTGCATGACTTCAAGAAAATTGCTTTTTTGTGTGCTTTAACTGGATGATCAGTTAAAAAGAAAAGTGTTGATATCTGATGTAACCTGTCTTACAATATACTTGTGAAAACAGAAGTGGAATATCAAAGCATTCCCCATGGCAGCTATTACCAGCTTGAGTCTTCTTTTCTGTCTTGGGAAGATATAGAAAATCCTCCTCCTGAGGTGCAAAGAGGTAAATATCTTCCCCCAACACCTGAGAAGAGTCTCCACAGTGACTTAATGTAGGCCAAGTCACTCAGCTTGCACACAGCCACACATCTGCCAAGCCGCTTATGGGAGAATGGCAGTTTTTATTCAGTGCTAGAAAAGATAGCCGAAGTGTAACTTGGGAGCTCCTGGCTGTCCCTTCTTTTACTCCGAGGTCACCTTCCTCACTGGGCATAGGTGAGGAAACAAAGATACACAGACAGATACAAGTGGACACAGACATGTACACAGACCCAGGCAGCAATGTGGGGCAAGGATATTTGAAGGAGAGTCTTATGGTGAACTGAAAGTCCCTCGGTCGTGTCCAACTCATTGCGATCCTATGAACTATAACCTGCCAGGCTTCTCTGTTGAGGGAATTCTCCAGGCAAGAATACTGGAGCAGGTTGCCATTCCCTTCTCCAGAGGATTTTCCCGACCCCAGAATTGAACTTGGGTCTCTCACATTGCAGACAGATTCTTTACCATATGACCCACCAGGGAAGCAATAAAAGTTAAAAGCTGATTCTGGAAGTGCAGCCACTTCTGCCTTTTCTCTTAATGATTTTGTATTTGGCTGCTCATTGAGGTTTGAACTGCCATAGTATTATGCCATAGAAGGAACAGGACAGATCTCCTATGACTTGAACACAGGCCATATCTGTTTCTCACATGCAGATAAGGTCGACCAGATGACCCAATTAGCGTTTTGTTTCCTCTAAAAACAGCAGAAGAACGTTGAACTGGAAGAGAAAATGGTTGTTATAGGACAGCAAACAGCATAGCTGTCGGCACATGCATTACTTGGCTCAAGTTCGCAATTCGTTTGATAAATTTCGTAAACTCTGAAATGCAATGATAAAATTTAAATGAAGTACTGAAATAGCTGGGAGACAAAAGTAGATTTATACACTTCAATCTTCTCCCAGCCAATTCAAAACTTGCTTTTCCAAGGCTGAACTTTCTTCCCCAAGAGGCATCAATGAAAGACAATTGAAGGTAGATTAAAATCAGTGTGTTTATAAAATTATAAGACATAATATCTCATTCTTCTCTCACTAATTATTGATTATCACCTAGAAGATGGTGCCTTTGCTCTGTAATATGAAATCAATAAGGAAAAGAAATCTAATATAATCTATAGAATTTAATTGACTTGGTGAAGATTTAATTATTTTAGAGTTACATATCCTAATGAGAGTCAAATGCTCATGCTATTTTATCAAACAAATATGGTGAGAAATTTCTGGCTTACTTCATGACATATAAAAGTAACAATAAATACAGTAAGCTTCTATTTTAATAACTAAAAAGAAGTAAAAGATTTAATTGTATCACAGCTTTGGAGGAGTTCCTATTAACAGGTTTGATTCTTGCTATCATGCCAGATTTATGCAAGGCAAAACATATTCTATCATCAAAATATGTTGAATCTCCTTGGACACAACCCAGTTTCCTGTTTCTCAGACATATGGCTATAAAGTATAATGGATTATTTTGGTTTTAAAGAGGTACTTAAAAAGCTACGCTCACAGATAACTCACTTAAAAGAATAGTTTACTTTCTGTATAATTAAATATACATTCAAAAATCTGACCTCTGCCATTTAACACATTTTCTTTTCTCATTTAAATTTATCATTTAAAATAAAAGCTATTAAAAATATCTTTAAAAATATGTAAAATGAAAGTTTAAATTTCCCATTTAAAATATCTTCATGACCACGATAACCACGATGATGTGATTACTCACCTAGAGCCTGACATCTTGGATTGTGAAGTCAAGTGAGCCTTAGGAAGCATCACTACAAACAAAGCTAGTGGAGGTGATGGAATTCCAGTTGAGCTATTCTGAATCCTAAAAGATGATGCTGTGAAAGTGCTGCACTCAATATGCCAGCAAATTTGGAAAACTCAGCAGTGGCTGCAAGACTGGAAAAGTCAGTTTTCATTCCAATTTCAAAGACAGGCAATGCCTAAGAATGTTCAAACTACTGTACAACTGCATTTATCTCACAAACTAGCAAATTAATGTTCAAAAATCTCCAACAGTATATGAGGCTTCAACAGTAGGTGAACCATGAACTTCCAGATGTTCAAGTGGATTTAGAAAAGGAAGAGGAATCAGAGATCAAATTGCCAACACCCACTGGATTATCAAAAAAGCAAGAGAGTTTCAGAGAAAATCTACTTCTGCTTTATTGACTATGCCAAAGCCTTTGACTGTGTGGATCACAATAAACTGGAAAATTCTGAAAGAGATGGTAATACCAGACCACCTGACCTGCATACAGAAGCAGGCAGTCTGGTATTCCCATGCAGGTATCTGCATCTGTATGCAGGTAAAGAAGCAACAGTTAGAACTGGACATGGAACAACAGACTGGTTCCAAATTGGGAAAGGAGTATGCCAAGGCTGTATTTTGTCACCCTGATTATTTAACTTACATGCACAGTACATCATGCACAATCTGGAGTCAAGGTATCTGGGAGAAATATCAATAACCTTAGATATGCAGATGACACCATCCTTATGGCAGAAAGTGAAGAACTAGGGAGCCTCTTGATGAAAGTGAGAGAAGAGAGTGAAAAAGTTGACTTAAAACTCAATGATCAGAAAACTAAGATATGGCATCTGGTCCCATCACTTCATGGCAAAGAGATGGGGAAACAATGGAAACAGTGACAGACTTTATTTTGGGAGGGGGGGGGTGGAGATCCAAACCACTGCAGATGGTGGCTGCAGCCATGAAATCAAAAGATGCTTGCTCTTTGGAAGAAAAACTATGACCAACCTAGACAACATATTAAAAATGAGAGACGTTACTTTACTAACAAATGTCTGTCTAGACAAAGCCATGGTTTTTCCAGTAGTCATGTGTGGCTCTGAGAGTTTGACTATAAAGAAAGCTGAGAGCCAAAGAATTGATACTTTTGAACTGTGATGTTGGAGAGGACTCTTGAGAGTTCCTTGGACTGCAAGGAGATCCAACCAGTCATTTGTGAAGGAAATAAGTCCTGAATATTCTTTGGAAAGACTGATGGTGAGGCTGAAACTCCAATACTTTGGCCACCTGATGTGAAGATCTGACTCAGTGAAAAAGACCCTGATTCTGGGAAAGACTGAAGGCAGGAGAAGAAGGGGTTAACAGAGGATGAGATGGCTGGATGTCATCACCTACTTGATGGAGATGAGTTTGAGCAGGCTCCGGGAATTGGTAATGGACAGGGAGGCCTGGTGTGCTACAGTCCATGGGGTTGCAAAGAGTTGTACATGACTGAGTGAGTGAACTCATCATTTAAAAGGGCAGTTATAATTGACTAATAGAATGCAGCAAAGGATAGAAAAAGTAGCTCTGTATTTAAAAAATTTGCCAAATACCTGTATTCATGTGAGCTTAGCTTAGCAAATATTCACATACACATTCATCAAGAGATGGAAGTTGCATCCATAAAGGGACTGCTTTCCATCAAATGATGTTCACCTAAATCTTTAAAGTATATACAAGAAAGAAGAAGATACACACACACACACACACACACACACACACACACATATCTGCATCATGAGACTTGAAAACGTAGTCACTTAGTCATGTTGGACTCTTTGCAGCCCCAGGGACTGTAGCCCACCAGACCTCAGACTCCTCTGTACATAGAATTCTCCAAGCAAAATTACTGGAGTGGGTTGTCATTTCCTTCTTCAGGGGTTCTTCCCCGACCCAGGGATCGAACCCTGGTCCCCCACATTGCAGGCAGATTCTTTTCTATCCCACCCACCAGAGAAGCCTGAAAATGTAGTAAAGATAGTAAAAACTCAACTCAATGATCACTAATTGGGAGTTGTTTTTTTCCTAGAAAATTCCTTCAAAATACAAAACCAAATGAGTTTGGTTAGAAACACACAGTAAAATTAGTTTTCAGAGTATTTGGCATTAAGTTGTTGCCTAAAAAAGTCCTTGTAAAATAAAGTCTTATTATGTCTTATCTATATATAGTATCTGTGTATAGATGATTAGAATCCACTGGTTAAGTTACTAATATCAAAAGGGATTGTGATAGATTTGAATGACTAGAATTTTTTTAAAGATCAAGGAAGGCTGAAAATAAAAGTATTCCTTACATTGGGTCACTTTTTAATATCAAATGCCAAAGTCCTGGTGTTAGAAATTGACTGAGGCCATTTTGTTTGCTTAAGAATTTCTGGGTACTAGTGGCCACTTATGTTTGGAGCCAGAGGGGATGTAACACTGATAAATACAGCTGGAAATACAAACATTTATCAACAAGCAAGTAAAACTCTTGGAGTCTCAGAGAAGTGCCCACTCAATCTTTCAGCTCTCCTACACCGTGTTGCATGGAACAATTCCTCTGAGGACAATGTAAAAATACTCTGAGGAATAGCAGCCACCTTCTAGTCAGGTCGAGCTCAGAATCTTTGTGAAGTGCAGGGACAGAGGACCCAACAGAACCGGGATTCTAGCTCAGTAAGGCTTCTGGGCTTCATTCATTCAAGGGAGATGTATGCACTCTCTAGCCAACCACTATCTTGCCCCCACTTACTCACCAGTACAAAGTTATTTTCTAAAAATTCTCTCTGTGAAGAACAAAGCTCTGTTGTGGATTTTGACAATAATATTGAAAGAATATGTAGAGGCCCCTCAAAAGCAAGGACTCTTGAGTATAGTACTTTACTTTTTTTTTTCATTGAAGTGTAGTTGATTTACAAAGTGGTGTTAGTTTCTCGTGTACAGCAAAATGACTGCTATATTTATATATTGTACATTAAGTTAACTAACCTCATATGAGGCAACAATGTTGACATTGATGCATTTTTAAAGTGACAATAAAATATCCCATTTTGTGCTGTTGTCCGTCTCTATTTACTTTGTGTCTCTTTTTCAGTCAACTGTCAACCGCATGAATATTTGACTTACCTCCCAAAATATTTTCTACTTACTGTCAACTGATTGTTGTTTAGTCACTAAGTCATGTCTGACTCTTGCAACCCCATGGACTGTAGCTAGCCAAACTCCTCTATCCATGGGGTTTCCCAGGCAGGAAAACTAGAATGGGTTGTCATGTCCTATTCCAAGTGATCTTCTGGACCCAAGAATTGAATCTGTGTCTCCTGTATTGGCAGGTGGGTTCTTCATCACTGGGTTAGAAACTCTCCACACCTTTAAAATAAAAAGCTCCAAAGATATACTTATGTAGGCAGTGATGTTAAGGGGATAATTCTTGGAAGATTTATTTGGCTGTTGTTATTCTTAAAGGGATAACAAAAGTTAGGAAAAATTTGAACAATTTACTGAAGGGGTCATTACAAGTCTGTACAAATATATCTAAATCAATATTTTGAAATAATATGCAAGACATTTAATGACAGAATCTCTATTTTGAGTAAATCCTCAGTATTCAGAACACACTGAGAAATGCTGGTAGTAAACTATCCCAGACAGAAACAATGAGGTTGAAAATAAAAGTTTCCACATAAAATCTTTAGAGAAAGGAAATATTTTGTCATCTCAGAATATGACAAATTATCTGAAATAATCTTTCTTGCCTATTTTGAACTAATTTTCTGCTTTTCTGTTTCTAGTATATATGAGAATAATGGGTCATCATTTTCCTTGTAAGAAATCATTATTCCCTTAGAAAATCTCACTAATGCCTATCTATTCCTTCTGCCTCAACAGAATATATAGTCATTAAATATATCTTGAGTTTTAATCTTCAGCAAGGGATAATCTTCTTTGTGGCTGTACTTGGAATGCCATGGTTCTTAGAGACCACTATATAGTCATATGGGTGTTAGATGCTTCAATCACCACATAAAGCAAAAATCACATATAGTAAAGATTGCTCTTAAATATCCTTTGAAATGGCTCCATGTTCGAGAGTGATGTATCATATCTCAAAAGCTAAAGCAAGAGAATCATACTTTAGAACTGCAACATGTGGCTATTTTGTCAACTGAGAACTAGAGTCTTCTCCAGCACCATAATTCAAAAGTATCAGTTCTTCAGTGCTCAAGCCTTCTTTATGGTCCATTCATGTATGGTCCATACATGAATACAGGAAAAAACCTTATCTTTGCCTATACGCATTTTTGTCAAAAAAATGATGTCTCTGCTTTTAATATGCTCTCTAGGTTTGTCATAGCTTTTCTCCCAAGAAGCTCAGTTCAGTTTAGTCTCTCAGTCGTGTCCTATTCTTTGTGACCCCATGAATTGCAGCACGCCAGGCCTGCCTGTCCATCACCAACTTCCAGAGTTCACTCAAACTCACATCCATTGAGTCAGTGATGCCATCCAGCCATCTCATCCTCTGTCGCCCCCTTCTCCTCCTGCCCCTAATCCCTCCCGGTATCAGAGTCTTTTCCAATGAGTCAACTCTTCACATGAGGTGGCCAAAGTACTAAAGTTTCAACTTTACCATCATTCCTTCCAAAGAAATCCCAGGGTTGGTCTCCTTCAGAATGGACTGGTTGGATCTCCTTGCAGTCCAAGGGACTCTCAAGAGTCTTCTCCAATACCACACTTCAAAAGCATCAATTCTTTGGTGCTCATCTTTCTTCACGTCCAACTCTCACATCCATACATGACTACTGGAAAAACCATAGCCCTGACTAGACAGACTTTTGTTGGAAAAGTAATGTCTGCTTTTGAATATGCTATCTAGGTTGGTCATAACTTTCCTTCCAAGAAGTAAGCATCTTTTAATTTCATGGCTGCAGTCACCATCTGCAGTGATTTTGGAGCCCCCCAAAATAAAGTCTGACACTGTTTCCACTGTTTCCCCATCTATTTCTCATGAAATGATGGGACCAGATGCCATGATCTTCGTTTTCTGAATGTTGAGTGTTAAGCCAACTTTTTCACTCTCCTCTTTCACTTTCATCAAGAGGCTTTTTAGTTACTCTTGACTTTATGCTGTTAGGACAGTGTCATCTGCATATCTGAGGTTATTGATATTTCTCCCGGCAACCTTGATTCCAGCTTGTGCTTCTTCCAATCCAGCGTTTCTCATGATGTACTCTGCATAGAATTTAAGTAAGTAGGGTGACAATATACAGCCTTGATGTATGCTTTTTCCT
>SJYC01134453.1:0-45927 GCA_006408675.1 Madoqua kirkii
TCTCATGATGTACTCTGCATAGAAGTTGAATAAGCAGGGTGACAATATACAGCCTTGATGTATGCTTTTTCCTATTTGGAACCAGTCTGTTGTTCCATGTCCAGTTCTAACTGTTGCTTCCTGACCTGCATATAGGTTTCTCAAGAGGCAGGTCAAGTGGTCTGGTATTTCCATCTCAAGGAGCTAGAGTCTTTTAATTTCATGAATGCAGTCATCATCGCTATGATTTTGAACCCCAAACTTATTGTGGTTCATTTCAATAAACACCCGCTATGTGGAAAGAGTGAAAGAACTTTGGGGCAAAAAGATGAATACTCCCACAGAATTCAAAACTGATGTACATATGAACAAATAAAACTAGAATTTAAAAAATACTGTGTTAAGGATTGTAGCTGAACAAAATCTTTTTTTAAATACCAATTTATTTATTTTAATTGGAGGCTAATTACTTTACAATATTGTATTGGTTTTACCATACATCAACATGAATCTGCCACGGGTGTTGCCCATCCTGAACCTCCCTCCCACCTCCCTCCCCGTACCATCCCTCTGGATTTCAATCTGGGTCATCCCAGTGCACCAGCCCCAAGTATCCTGTATCCTGCATTGAACCTGGACAAAATCTTCTTCCAGCATAGCTTAGTCAGTAAAGAATCTGCCTGCAATGCAGGAGACCTGGGTTTGATTCCTGGGTCAGGAGGATCCCTTGGAAAAAGAAATGATAACCCACTCCAGTATTCTTGCCTGGAGAATCCCAGAGAGAGAGGAGTCTGGCAGGCTACAGTCCATGGGTCGCAAGAGTAGGACACGACTTAGCAGTGAAACCACCACCACAAAATCCTCTTAATTACCTAGTGTGTCCTGTCCTCAATAGCTCAGTCATTTCTGATTCTTTGTGGTTGCATGGACTGCAGTTTCACAGGTTTCTGTGCCCTTGGAATTTTCCAGGCAAAAATACTGCAATGGGGTACCATTTTCTACTCCAGGAGATATTCCTATCCCTGGGGTTGAACCCCTATCTCTGTGTCTCCTGCACTAATGGGCAGATACTTTATCACTAGTGGCACATGGTGTGAGTTGTTTCACAAATCTCCTTCCCTGTCCACTGATGCTTCTCTCAGTCAGGCAGGGCCAATCATCATCTCTCACTCAACTCACTTGGAGGTGGGGCCTTGTATGTGCCAGAGCTGTTCTGTGTTCTCTGGGACACATCAATGAGTCAAACAGAGAAACATTCCCTGTTTCTGTGGAGCTCACATACTAAATGGGTTTCAAGAGTCATAACAAACAAATCAGCAAATTATTGAGTATGTTAAAAATGTGGCAAGTATTGTAGGGGAAAAATTAAGAGCCTGACCAAGGGTGTCTGGAATGCAGGGCTTCAGGGTGTGTGGAGATTGCTTGAATTTTATACAGGGTGCTCAGAGAAGGCCTCTTGGGAAGTGGGTAATTTGCAGAGACTTGTAGGAGTAACCCTGGTGTAGAGAGTTCCTGGCAGAGGGACCAGGCTGAGAACCCAGGCTGAATCAGTTCAGTCCGGTCCCTCAGTTGAGTTCGACTCTTTGCAACCCCATGGACTGGAGCACACCAGGCTTCCCTGTTCTTCACTAACTCCCAGAGCTTGCTCATACTCATGTCCATCAAGTCGGTGAGGCCAGGGAACATCTCATTCTCTGTTGTCCCCTTCTTCTCCTGCCTTCAATATTTCCCAGCATCAGGGTTTTCTTCTAATGAGTCAGTTCTTTGCATCAGGAGGCCAAAGTATTGGAGTTTCTGCTTTAGCATCAGTCCTTCCAGTGAATATTCAGGACTGATTTCCTTTAGTATTGACTGGTTTGATCTCCTTGCAGTCCAAGGAATGCTCAAGGATCTTCTCCAAAACCACAGTTCAAAACCTTCAGTTCTTTGGCTCTCAGTTTTCTTTACAGTCAAACTCACATCCTTACATGACTACTGGAAAAACCATAGCTTTGACAAGATGGACATTTGACGGCAAAGTAATGTCTCTGCTTTTTAATATGCTGTCTAATTTGGTCATAGCTTTTCTTCCAAGGAGCAAGCATCTTTTAATTTCATGGCAGCAGTCACCATCTGCAGTGATTTTGGAGCTCCCCCCCACCAAAATAAAGTCCATCACTATTTCTGTTGTTTTTCCATCTCTTTGCCATGAAGTGATGGGACCAGATGCCATGATCTTAGTTTTCTGAATGTTGTTTTCTTTTTCTTTTTATACTATTAAAATTAATTACTTTATTTTAATTGGAGGCTAATAACTTTACAATATTGTAGTGGTTTTTGCTATACATTGACATGAATCAGCCATGGGTGTATATGTATCCCTCATCCTGAAACCCTTCTCATCTCCCTCCCCATCCCATCCCTCTGGGTTGTCCCAGTGCACTGGCTTTGAGTGCCCTGTTTCATGCATCAAACTTGGATGGTGATCTATTTCACAAAAACAGAGTGGGAAAGACTAGATATATCGTCAAGAAAATTAGACATACTAAGGGAACATTTCATGCAAAGATGCGCTCAATAAAGGACAGAAATGGTATGGACCTAACAGAAGCAGAAGATGTTAAGAAGAGGTGGCAAGAATACACAGAACTGTACAAAAAAGATCTTCACGACCTGGATAATCACGATGGTGTGATCACTAATCTAGAGCCAGACATCCTGGAATGTGAAGTCAAGTGGGCCTTTGAAAACATCACTACGAACAAAGCTAGTGGAGGTGATGGAATTCCAGTTGAGCTATTTCAAATACTGAAAGATGATGCTGCATTCAATATGCCAACAAATTTGGAAAACTCAGCAGTGGCCACAGGATGGAAAAGGTTAGTCTTCATTTCTATCCCAAAGAAAGGCAATGCCAAAGAATGCTCAAATTACCACACAATTGCACTCATCTCACGTGCTAGTAAAGTGAGGCTTAAACCATGAACTTTCTGATGTTCAAGCTGGTTTTAGAAAAAGCAGAGGAACCAGAGATCAAATTGCCAATATCCTCTGGATCATGGAAAAAGCAAGAGAGTTCCAGAAAAACATCTATTTCTGCTTTATTGACTATGCCAAAGACTTTGACTGTGTGGATCACAATAAACTGTGGAAAATTCTGAAAGAGATGTGAATACCAGACCATCTGACCTGCCTCTTGAGAAACCTGTATCCAGGTCAGGAAACAAAGTTAGAAGTGGACATGGAACAACAGACTGGTTCCAAATAGGAAAAGGAGTACATCAAGGCTGTATATTACCACCCTACTTATTTAAATTCTATGCAGAGTACATCATGAGAAACGCTGGACTGGAAGAAGCACAAGCTGGAATCAAGATTTCTGGGAGAAATATCAATAACCTAAGATATTCAGATTACATCTCCCTTACAGCAGAAAGTGAAGAGGAGCTAAAAAGCCTCTTGATGCAAGTGAAAGAGGAGAGTGAAAAAGTTGGCTTAAAGCTCAGCATTTAGAAAATGAAGATCATGGCATCTGGTCCCATCACTTCATGGGAAATAGATGGGGAAACAGTGGAAACAGTGTCAGACTTTATTTTTTTGGGTTCCAAAATCACTGCAGATGGTGATTTCAGCCATGAAATTAAAAGATACTTACTCCCTGGAAGGAAAGTTATGACCAACTTAGATAGCATATTCAAAAGTAGAGATATTACTTTGCCGACTAAGGTCCATCTAGTCAAGGCTATGGTTTTTCCAGTAGTTACATATGGATGTGAGAGTTGGACGTGAAGAAGGCTGAGCACAAAAGAATTGATGCTTTTGAAGTGTGGTGTTGGAGAAGACTCTTGAGAGTCCCTTGGATTGCAAGGAGATCCAACCAGTCCATTCTGAAAAAGACTAGCCCTGGTATTTCTTTGGAAGGAATGATGGTAAAGCTGAAACTTTAGTACTTTGGCCACCTCATGTGAAGAGTTGACTCATTGGAAAAGACTCTGATGCTGGAAGGGATTAGGGGCAGGAGGAGAAGGGGACAACAAAGGATGAGATGGCTGGATGGCATCACCGACTGGATGGACATGAGTCTGAGTGAACTCCGGAAGTTGGTGATGGACAGGGAGGCCTGGCGTGCTGCGGTTCTTGGGGTTGCAAAGAGTCGGACACGACTGAGCGACTGAACTGAACTGAATATACATGTTTCAATGCTATTCTCTCAAATCATCCTACCCTCATCTTCTCCCAGAGCCCAAAAGTCTGTTCTTATATCTGTGTCTCTTTTGCCATCTCACGTATATGGTCATCTTTACCATCTTTATAAATTTCATATATTTGTGTTAATGTACTGTATTGGTGTTTTTCTTTCTGATTTACTTCACTCTGTATAATAGACTCCAGTTTCATCCACCTCATCACAACTGATTCAATTGTGTTCTTTTTAATAGATGAGTAATATTCCATTGTGTATATATATCACAGCTTTGTCACACATTTGTCTGCCAATGGACAGCTAGGCTGCTTCCATGTCCTAGTTATTGTAAACAGTGCTGTGATAAACATTGAGGTACATGTGTCTCTTTCAATTCCAGTTTCCTCGGTGTGTATGCCCAGCAGTGGGTTTGCTGGGTTGTATGTATGGCAGTTCTATTTCCAGTTTTTTCAGGAATCTCCACACTGTTCTCCATAGTGGCTGTAGTACTTTGCATTCTCACCAATAGTGTAAGATGGTTCACTTTTGTCTGCACCCTCTCAGCATTTATTGCTTATAGACTTTCTGACAGGCATGAGATGGTACCTCATTGTGGTTTCGATTTGCATTTCTCTGATAATGAGTGATGTTGAGCATCTTTTCCTGTGTTTGTTAGCCATCTGTATGTCTTCTTTAGAGAAATGTCTGTTCAGTTCTTTGGCCCATTTTTTGATTGGGTCATTTATTTTTCTGGTCTTGAGCTGAATGAGCTGTTTGTATATTTTTGAGATTAATTCTTTGTCCGTTGCTTCTTTTGCTATTATTTTCTCCCATTTTTAAGGCTGTCTTTTCACCTTGCTTATAGTTTCCTTTGTTGTGTAAAAGCTTTTAAGTTTGTTTTTTTTTTTTTGCTTTTATTTTCATTATTCCTGGAGGTGGGTCATAGAAGATCCTGCTGTGATTTATGTCATAGAGTGTTTTGCCTATGTTTTCCTCTAGGTGTTTTATAGTTTCTGGTCTTACATTTAGATGTTTAATCCATTTTGAGTTTATTTTTATGTGTGGTGTTAGAAAGTGTTCTAGTTTCATTCTTTTACAGATGGTTGACCAGTTTCCCCAGCACCACTTGTTAAAGAGATTGTCTTTTCCCCATTGTATATTCTTGCCTCCTTTGTCAAAGATAACATGTCCATAGGTGCGTGGATTTATCTCTGGGCTTTCTATTTTGTTCCATTGATCTCTATTTCTGTCTCTGTGCCAGTACCATAGTGTCTTTTAAAAAAATTTAATTGGAGGCTAATTAGTTTACAATATTGTGGTGGTTTTTGCCATATATTCACACAAATCAGCCATGGGTCATACTGTCTTGATGATTGTAACTTTGTAGTAGAGCCTGAAGGCAGGCAGGTTGATTCCTCCAGTTCGATTATTATTTCTCAAGATTGCCTTGGCTATTCAGGATTTTTTGTGCTTTTGTACAAAATTTGAAATTATTTTTTCTAGTTCTGTGAAAAAGACTGTTGGTAGCTTGATAGGGATTTCATGGAATCTATAGGTTTCTTTGGGTAATATTCTCACTATTTTGATTCTTCCTATCCATGAACATGGTATATTTCTTCATCTATTTGTGTCATCTTTGATTTCTCTCATCAGTGTTTTATAGTTTTCTATATATAGGTCTTTTGTTTCTTTAGGTATATTTATTCCTAAGTATTTTATTCTTTTTGTTGTAATGGTGAATGGAATTGTTGCCTTAATTTCTCTTTCTGTTTTCTCATTGTGTATAAGAATGTATGGGATTTCTGTGTATTAATTTTATATCCTGTAACTTTCCTATGTTCATTAATAAGCTCTAGTAATTTTTTCTTGGTGTCTTAGGGTTTTCTATGTAAAGGGTCATGTCATCTGCAAACAGTGAGAGCTTTACTTCTTTTCCAATCTGGATTCCTTTTATTTCTTTTTTCCTCTGACTGCTGCAGCTAAAACTTCCAAAACTATGTTGAATAGTGGTGAGAGTGAGCACCCTTGTCTTGTTCCTGACTTTAGGGGAAATGCTTTCAGTTTTTCACCATCAAGGATAATGTTTGCTGTGGGTTTATCATATATAGCTTTTATTATGTTGAAGTATGTTCCTTCTGTGCCTGATTTCTGGAGAGTTTTTATCATAAATGGATGTTGAATTTTGTCAAAGGCTTTCTCTGTATCTATTGAGATAATCATATGGTTTTTATCTTTCAATTTGTTAATGTGGTGTATCACACTGATTGATTTGTGAATAACAAAGAATCCTTGCATCCCTGGGATAAAGCCCACTTGGTCATGATGTATGGTCTTTTTAATATGTTGTTGTATTCTGTTTGCTAGAACTTTGTTGATGATTTTTGCATCCATGCTCATCAGTGATATTGGCCTGTAGTTTTTGTTTTTGTGGCATCTTTGTCTGTTTTTGGTATTAGGATGATGGTGGCCTCATAGAATGAGTTTAGCAGCTTACCTTCCTCTGCAATTTTCTGGAAAAGTAGGATAGGTGTTAGCTCTTCTCTAAATTTTTGGTAGAATTCACCTGTGAAGCCATCTGGTCCTGGGCTTTTGTTTGTTGGAAGGTTTTTTATTACAATTTTGATTTCTATGCTTGATGGGTCTGTTAGGATTTTCTATTTCTTCCTGGTTCAGTTTTGTAATGTTATACTTTTCTAGAAATTTGTCCATTTCTTCCAAGTTGTCCATTTTATTGTATAGTTGCTGATTGTAGTCTGTTATGATCCTTTGTATTTCTGTGTTGTCTGTTGTGATTTCTCCATTTTCATTTCTAATTTTGGTGATTTGATTCTTCTCTGAGTCTGGCTAATGATTTGTCTCTTTTATTTATCCTCACAAAGAGCCAGCTTTTAGTCTTGTTGATTTTTTCTATAGTCACCTTTGTTTCTTTTTCACTTATTTCTGCTCTAATTTTAAAGATTTTTTTCCCCTTCTAATAATCCTGGGGTTCTCCATTTTTTCTTTTTCTAGTTGCTTTAGGTGTAAAATTAGGTTATTTATTTGAATCTTCTCTTATTTCTAGAGGTAAGCTTCTATTGCTATGAACATTCCCCTTAGTACTGCTTTTTACTGAATACCATAGGTTTTCAGTTGTCATGTTTTCATTTGTTTCTATGCATATTTTGGTGTCTTTTGATTTCCTCTGTGATTTTTTTGGTTATTACAAAGCGTGTTGCTTAGCTTCCATATGTTTGTATTTTTAACAGTTTTTTTTTCCCTTGTAGTTGACATCTAATCTTACCACACTGTGATCAGAAAAGATGCTTGAAATAATTTCAATTTTTTTCAATTTACCAAGGATATATTTATGGCCCAGGCTGTAATCTATCTTGGAGAATGTTTCATGTGCACTTGAGAAAAAGGTGAAATTCATTTTTGGTGGGTGAAATGTCCTATAGATATCAATTAACTGGTCCATTGCATCATTTAAAGTTTGTGTTTCCTTGATAATATTCTGTTTGGTTGATTTATCCATAGGTGTGAGTGGGGTATTAAAGTCTCCCACTATTATTGTGTTACTGTTAATTTCCCCTTTCATACTTGTTAGCATTTGCCTTACATATTGCAGTGCTCCTATGTTGCATGCATATAGATTTATAATTGTTATTTCTTCTTCTTGGATTGATCCTTTGATCATTATGTAGTATTCTTCTTTATCTTTTTTCACAGCCTTTATTTAAAAGTCTATTTTATCTGATATGAGTATTGCTACTCCTGCTTTCTTTTGGTCTTTATTTACATGAAATATCTTTTTTCCAGCCCTTCACTTTCAGTTTGCATGTGTCCCTTGGTTTGAGGTGGGTCTCTTGTAGACAGCATATATAGGGGTCTTGTTTTTGTATCAACTCAGTCATTCTTTGTCTTTTGGTTGGGCCATTCAACCTATTTATTTTTAAGGTGATTATTGATTAGTGTGATCCTGTTGCCACTTTGTTGTTTTGTGTTCGAATTTATAAACCTTTTCTGTGTTTCCTGTCTAGAGAAGATATCTTAGCATTTGTTGAAGAGCTGGTTTGGTGGCACTGAATTCTCTCAGCTTTTGCTTGTCTGTAAAGCTTTTGATTTCTCCTTCATATTTGAATGAGATCTTTGCTGGGTATAGTAATCAGGGTTGTAGGTTTTTATCTTTCATCAGTTTAACTGGTCCTGCCATTCCCTTCTGGCCTGAAGAATTTCTATTGAAAGATCAGCTGTTATCCTTTTGGGGATCCTCTTGTGTAGTATTTGTTGCTTTCCCCTTGCTGCATTTAATATTTGTTCTTTGTGTTTAATCTTCATTAGTTTGATTAACATGTGTCTTGGGGTGTTTCGCCTTGTGTTTATCCTGTTTGGGACTCTCTGGGTTTCTTGGACCTGGGTGGCTATTTCCTTCTCCATTATTTTAGGGAAGTTTTAAGCTATTATCTCCTCGAGTATTTTCTCATACCCTTTCTTTTTGTCTTCTGGTACTCCTATGATTTGAATGTTGGGGCGTTGAACATTGTTCCAGAGGTCTCTAAGGTTTTCTTCATTTCTTTTAATTCTTTTTTATTTTTTCCTCTCTGCCTCATTTATTTCCATCATTCTATCTCCCAACTCACTTATCCTCTTCTGCTTCAGTTATTCTACTGTCGGTCCCTCCAGAGTGGTTTTGATCTCAGTAATTGCATTATTCATTATTGATTGACTCTTTTTAAATTTCTTCTAGGTTCTTGTTAAACATTTATTGCATCTTCTCAATCCTTGTGTCTAGTCTATTTATCTATAACTCCATTTTATTTTCAAGATTTTGGATCATCTTTACTATCATCATTCTGAATTCTTTTTCAAGTAGACTCCCTGTCTCCTCCTCTTTTGTTTGGTTTAGTGGGCATTTATCATATTCTTTTACCTGGTGAATATTTCTCTGCCTTTTCATTTTGTTTAGATTGCTCTGTTTGCAGTGGCCTTTCTGTAGGCTGGAAGTTTGTTGGTCCTCTTTATTGTGGAGCTTGCTCCCTGTGGGTGGGGTTGGACTAATGGCTTGTCAGGTTTCCTGGTTAGGAGAGCTTGCGTTTGTATTCTGGTGGGTGGAGATGGATCTCTCTTTCTGGAGTGCAACGAAGTATTCACTAGTGAGTTTTGGGATGTCTATGGGTTTGGTATGGCTTTGGGCAGCCTGTCTTTTAATGCCCAGGGCTGTGTTCCTGTGTTGCTGGAGAATTAGTGTGGTATGTCTTGCTCTGGAACTTGTTGGTTCTTGGGTGGAGCTTGGTTTCAGTGTAGTTATGGAGGCTTTTGGCTGAGCTCTTTCTTGTCTCTTAATGCTCCCTGGAATCAGAAGTTCTCTGGTGTTCTCAAGTTTTGGATTTAAGCCTCCTGCCTCTGACTTATAGCAGCTCAAGACTTCTCCATCCATACAGCACAGATGATAAAACATCTAGGTTAATGGTGAAAAAATTCTCCACAGTGAGGGACACACAGAGAGGTTCACAGAGTTACATGGAGAAGGAAGAGGGAGGAGGGAGATAGAGGTGACCAAGGGGAGAAGAAGGGAAATCAAAAGGAGAGAGACCAATGTAGCCAGTAATCAGTTCCCTGACTGCAAGGAGATCCAACCAGTCCATTCTGAAGGAAATCAGCCCTGGGATTCTTTGGAAGGAATGATGTTGAAGCTGAAACTCCAGTACTTTGGCCACCTCATGCGAAGAGCTGACTCATTGGCAAAGACTTTGATTCTGGGAGGGATTGGGGGCAGGAGGAGAAGGAGATGACAGAGGATGAGATGGCTGGATGGCATCACTGACTTGATGGACGTGAATCTGAGGGAACTCTGGAGTTGGTGATGGACAGGGAGGCCTGGCGTGCTGCGATTCATGGGGTTGCAAAGAGTCAGACATGACTGAGTGACTGAACTGAACTGAACTGAACTGAACTGAAGTGTTCTCCACAGCCCAGGACACTCAGAGAGATTCACAGAGTTAAGCAAAGAAGAGAAGGGAGAGGGAGGAGAGAGGTGACCTGGAGGAGAAAAGGGAGAGTCAAAAGGGAAGAGAGCAATCAAGCTGGCAATCACACCCCTACGTGAAAATGGATACTGAATATTAGATTCTTTTTAAAAATTTTTTAAAATTATTTTTTATTTTACTTTACAATACTGCATTGGTTTTGCCATACATCAACATGAATCTGCCACGAGTGTACACATGTTCCCAATCCTGAACCCCCTTCCCATCTCCCTCCCTATACCATCTCTCTAGGTCATCCCAGTGCACCAGCCCCAAGCATCCTGTGTCCTGCATCAAACCTAGACTGGCAATTCGTTTCTTATATGATATTATACATGTTTCAATGCCATTCTCCCAAATCATCCCATCTTCTCCCTCCCCACAGAGTCCAAAAGACTGTTCTATATATCTGTGTCCCTTTTGCTGTCCTGCATACCATTAAAAAGAATACATTTGAATCAGTTCTAATGAGGTGGATGAAACTGGAGCCGGTTATATAGAGTGAAGTAAGCCAGAAAGAAAAACTCCAACACAGTATACTAACACATATATATGGAATTTAGAAAGATGGTAACGATAACCCTGAATATTAGATCCTTAAAGGTACAAAATTGATTTAAAAAAATACCAAAAAGCAAAGATTAAAAGTACAAAGTAGAGGTTAGACTCTCAACAATACAGTATTAAAAATACAAAACAAAATCAATCACAATCTTATAAAAAATATATATGATATTTGCTTTAAAAATATGTTTTTTTTTCTGCAAAGTAATAGTAGGTCATAAAATGAAAATTAAAGGAGTAATAAAGAACTTAAAAATAAGAACAACTTAAAAATGATAATAGTAAAAGTATGTCTGAGAATTTCTCTGGAGCTGTTATAGGCAGTGTGGGGTCAGCTCAGTTTCAAATAGTTCCTTGTCCCAGCTTATCTTTCTTCTCAAGGTTTTTTGGAACTGTAGTATTGGAGAAGACTCTTGAGAGTCCGTTGGACTGCAAGGAGATCCAACCAGTCCATCCTAAAGGAAATCAGTCCTGAATGTTCATCAGAAGGACTGAAGCTAAAGCTAAAACTCCAATACTTTGGCCACCTGATGGGAAGAACTGACTCAATGGAAAATACTCTTTTGCTGGGAAAGACTGAAGTCAAGAGGATAAGGGAAGTACAGAGGATGAGATGGTTGGATGGCATCACCGACTTGATGGACATGAGTTTGAGTGAACTCTGGGAGTTGGTGATGGACAGGGAGGCCTGCCCTGCTGCAATCCATGAGGTCACAAAGAGTTGGACATGACTGAGTGACTGAACTGAACTGAAGGTATATAGGCCCCTTCCAATGCTTAGTCAATGTTAACTACAGGATTTTAATCTGTTGCACCTGTCACTTTCAGAGTGGGTCCCTCTTCTTTGTTTATTTTGGCTTCTTCTGTTTCCAAGTCTCTTCAGTGTTTAATTTCCACCCTGACACAAGCAGGCAAAGGTGGTCACTTAGGCTCACTTGTTTAGTTGTGTTGTGGGGAGGGAGGAACAGTGCAAACAAAGATCGCTGGTGTGTGCGCGCGAAGCGCTTGCAGTGCATGGGCCACAAGGGGTTTGCCCCAGCTCTTGGTGGCATGTGCTTTCTGGGTCTACGCTGCTTAGATTCCAGGTCGCTCTGCAGGGGTACTGTCCAAAGTGGACCCTGCGTTTCATGCACTTCCCAGGTCTAAGTTGCTCAGGTTCAGGTTCTTGCATACTCTGCAAGGGCACATACTCAGTTGGGTGAGCATTTTGTGCCCTTCCTAGGCCTGAGCAGCTCAGGCAACCAGGTGTTTGGGGAGTGCACTGTCACAGGTGGGCCCTGCATCTTAATCACCTCCCCGGTCCTGGCAGCTTGATTTCCCAGGTGTGCTGTGAGAGCAGCGTCTCAGGTGTGCTGTGTGTCTCTTCTGGGGAGCTGATTTCAGGCTGCAACCCTCCTGATGTCAAACATTCAGGATCCCAGGAAGATGTAGTTAGCATCTGGAGCCTGTTCACAGTTTGGTGAAAGATGCCGACCTCTGAGACCAAGATTGCCCCTTGCCTTCCAGCTCTGGCTGTTGCACCTCTGCCTCTTTGCCTCTAGTTGGGGGAAGGGACTGTATGCAGCTGGCTAGCTCTTCTTTGGTATTTGCTCAATCCTTTCTTCTCTGAGCAGGCCAGGCTCCACATTACGTTAAAGCATTTTTGTAGGAAAGTTCTCTCTCTCTTTATTTTTTTCTCTCTGGCTATCCCACAGCTTCTGTCGCTATCTTACATTAGCTCCCTCAGATTGTCCTCAGGGCATTCAGGACCAGTCCTTACCCTAAGCATGCAGCCTGCGATTCCCTGTCCAGCCTGCACTCATTGGCCATGGACATGAGCGTCTGGGCTGCTTCTCTGCTGGGAGTTGTGGTTAGGCACATATTCTGCGGGGTTTTTTGTTTTTTGTTTTCCTCCAGGTTATGTTGGCCTCTGAGATTCCAAAACTCCCCACAGACTCACCGGTGAGAGGGTGTTCTGCTGTTTGGAAACTCCTCCTTCACGACTCCCTCCCCAGGACAGATCACTGTCCCTAACTCTCTTGTCTTTCTTTTTGTCTTTTATATTTGTCCTACCTCCTTTTGAAGAGAATGGGCAGACTTTTTGGATGCCTGGTGTCCTTTGTCAGAATTCAGAAATTGTTTTGTGGAAGTTACTCAGCATTCAAATGACCTTTTGATAAATATATGGGGGAGAAAAGTGGTCTTCCCATCCTATTCCTCCACCATCTTGGGACTGCCCCTATGAATGTTGTTTTAAGCCAGGTTTTTCACTATCCTCTTTCACTTTCATCAAGAGGCTTTTTAGTTCTTCTTCACGTTTGCCATGTGGGTGGCATCATTTGTGTATCTGAGGTTATTGTTATCTCTCCTGGAAATCTGGATTTCAGCTTGTGTTTCATCCAGTTCAGCATTTCTCATGATTTACTCTGCATCTAAGTTAAATAAGCAGGCTGACAGTATATAGCCTTGGTGAACTCCTTTCCTGATTTAAAACCAGTCTGTTGTTCCATGTCCAGTTCTAACTGTTGCTTCTTGACCTGCATACAGATTTCTCAGGAGGCAGGTAAGGTGGTCTGGTATTCTCATCCCTTGAAGAATTTTCCAGTTTGTTGTGATCTACACAATCAAAACTTTTAGCATGGTCAATGAAATAGAAGTAGATGTTTTTCTGGAGCTCTCTTGCTTTTTCAATGGTCAACAGGTGTTGGCAATTTGATAACTGGTTCCTCTGCCTTTTATAAATCCAGTTTGAACATCTGGAAGTTCACAGTTCATGTATTGATGTAATCTAGCTTGGAGACTTTTGAGCATTCCTTTGCTGGCCTGTAAGTGAAAGTGAAAGTGAAGTCACTCAGTTGTGTGGCTCTTTGTGACCCATGGACTGGGGCCCACCAAGCTCCTCCATTCATAGGATTCTTCAGGCAAGAATACTAGAGTGGGCTGCCATTGCTGGCTTGTAAGATGAGTGCAATTGGTAACTTGAACATTCTTTGGCATTGCCTTTCTTTGGGAATTGGAATGATATTGACCATTTCCAGGCCTGTGGCTACTGCTGAATTTTCCAAATTTGCTGGCATATTGAGTGCAGCACTTTCATAGCATCATCTGTTAGGATTTGAAATAGCTCAACTGGGATTCCATTACCTCCACTCACTTTGTTTGTAGTGATGCTTCCTAAAGCCCTTGACTTCACATTCCAGAATGTCTGGCTCTAGGTGGGTGATCACACCATCACGGTGATCTGGGTCATGAAGATCTTTTATGGATAGTTCTTCTGTGTATTCTTGCCACCTCTTCTTAATGTCTTCTGCTTCTGTTAGGTCCATACCATTTCTGTACTTTCTTGTGCTCATCTTTCCATGAAATTTTCCCTTGGTATCTCTAATTTTCTTGAAGAGATCTCTAGTCTTTCCCATTCTATTGCTGACCCCTATTTATTTGCATTGATCACTGAGGAAGGCCTTCTTATCTCTCCTTGCTATTCTTTGGAAGTCTGCATTCAGATGGGTCTATCTTCGTGATCTGAGCCATAGTCAACTCCCAATCTTATTTTTGCTGACTATATAGAGGTTCTCCATCTTTGGCTGCAAAGAATATAGTAAATCTGATTTTGGTATTGACCATGTGGTGTTGTCCATGTGTAGAGTCTTCTCTTGTGTTCTTGGAAGAGGGTGTTTGCTATGACCAGTGCGTTCTCTTGGCAGAACTCTATTAGTCTTTGCCCTACTTCATTTTGTACTCCAAGGCCAAACTTGCTTGTTACTCCAGATATCTCTTGACTTCCTACTTTTGGATTCCAGTCCCCTATAATAAAAAGGACATCTTTTTTGGGTGTTAGTTCTAGAAGGTCTTGTAGGTCTCCATAGAGCTATTCCACTTCAGCAATACTGGTTGGGGCATAGACTTAGATTACTGTGATGTTGAGTGGTTCATCTTGGAAATGAACAGAGATCTTTCTGTTGTTTTTGAGATTGCACCCAAGAACTGCATTTCTGACTGTTTTGTTGACTATGATGGTTACTCCATTTCTTCTAAGGGACTCTTGCCCACAGTAGTAGATATAATGATCATCTGAGCTAAATTGGCCCTTTCCAGTCCAATTTAGTTTACTGATTCCTAAAATGTTGATGTTCACTCTTGCCATCTCCTATTGACCACTTCCAATTTACCTTGATTCATTGACCTAACTTTCCAGTTTCCTATGCAATATTGTTCTTACAGCATCAGACTTTACTTCCATCACCAGTCACAGCAACAACTAGGCATTGTTTTTACTTTGGCTCTGTCTCTTCATTCATTCATCCAGGTTGGGTGGGCTGCTGCATTCAAGGAGCAACAAGGAGGAGGGTGTGGCTGGAGCTGAGCAAGCAGGGATGAGGTCAACAAGGTGGTGGGAAAAGTTACAAGGTGGCAAAGTCAGACCCAGACCACCTGGGGTTTTGTTTGCTTTTGTGGTTTTACTTGCAGAAAAATGGGAAACCTCTGGAAGGTTTTGATCAAAGGAGGGATGTGAACTGCTGTGTGCTTCTGGATGCTTCTATGAGAAGACTGGCTAGAGAATGCAAGTTTAGAAGAAAGGATGTATGTTAGTAGAAAGTGTGGTGACTAGAACCAGAGTGATGTTGAGAAGTGACCATATTTTGGATATATTTTCAAGGTAGAAAAGACAGTATTTAGTGACAGATAAGATATAATATTGAGAAAAAGAGGTGTCAAACACATTGGCCTGAGCCGATGGTTGGCTTTTTCATGACCAAGAAGGAAGGGAAACAGGCTTGTTAGGGACTTCTGGAGTGCAGTTTTGATGGCTGAGATGTATCTGATAATTAGTAGAGATACATTTCCATTGTGACTGTATTTCCAAACACCCCAAGCCCCTTATACATACTATCTAATTCTTTTTTCTAACATTTCATGAAAAAAGATCAGTTCAGTGCAGTCACTCAGTCATTTCCGATTCTGTGACCCCATGGACTGTAGCATGTCAGGCTTCCCTGTCCTTCACCAATTCCTGGAGCTTGCTCAAACTTATGTCCATCGAGTCATTGATGCCATCCAACCATCTCATCCTCTGTCATTCTCTTCTCTGCCCACCTTCAATCTTTCCCAGCATCAGGGTCTTTTCAAATGAGTCAGTTCTTCACATCAGGTGGCCAAAATATGGGAGTTTCAGCTTCAACATCATTCCTTCTGATGAATATTCAGGACTTATTTCCTTTGGGATTGACCAATTTGATCTCCTTGTAGTCCAATGGACTCTCAAGAGACTTCACACCACAGTTCTAAAGCATCAATTCTTCTGCACTTAGCTTTCTTTATAGTCCAAATCTCACATCCATACATGGCTACTGGTAAAACCATAGCTTTGACTAGACAGACCTTTGTTAGCAAAGTAATGTCTCTACTTTTTAATATACTGTCTAGGTTAGTCATAGGTTTTCTTCTAAGGACCAAGTGTCTTTTAATTTCATGGTTACAATCACCATCTGTAGTGATTTTAGAGCCCAAGAAAATAAAGTCTGTAACTGTTTCCATTGTTTCCCCATCTATTTGCCCTGAAGTGATGGGACTGGATGCAATGATCTTCTTTTTTTGAAAGTTGACCTTTAAACCAGGTATTTCACTCTCCTCTTTCACTTTCATTAAGAGGCTCTTTAGTTCTTCACTTTTTGCCATAAGGGTGATATCATCTGTGTATCTGAAGTTATTGATATTTCTCCCAGAAATCTTGATTCCAGCTTGTGTTTTGTCCAGCCTGGCATTTTGCATGATGTGCTCTGCATATAAATTAAATAAGTAGGTTGACAATATACAGCCTTGATGTACTCCTTTTCCAATGTGGAACCAGTGTGTTGTTCCATATCCAGTTCTCACTGTTGCTTCTTGACCTACATACAGATTTTTTTCAGGAGGTAGGTAAGGTGGTCTGTTTTTCCCATCTCTTGAAGAAATTTCCACAGTTTGTGGAACAAATTGGACAAAAGTTTGCAGATATTATCATCAACATTTCAAAGTGAAAAAATTTACAGATATAAAATCATATAATTTGTATAAAGATCCAGAAATAATGTGCCAATTGCAGTTTCCCCCTATATTTCATGAAACTGAGTTTTAGCAATACTTTATGGGGATTTGTTTTTGGTAGTATAGTCTCCCCAGGAGAGTGTGTCCATCATGTTTACCTCACTATTATGGGGACCTCAAGAAGCATCTTTAAGAGTAAGTTGAAGCACTAAGGATTTGATGAGAAATTACATCTGTCTCCAATGCAGTAAGTAAGGCATTTCCAACAGGTTTTTTACTTTAGCTGTTTTTATCCCTGAGTACACTTTCTGTGATTTTCCTAGGATAGAAAATGGTGATGATAAAATCAACTTACTGAAGAACTAGAAGCGACTTGAGCCAGCAGTTGTCCATTTCTCTCATTTTATAGCTGGGGAAATGAGAATCTCAGAGGTAAAGTAACTTGCCCATAGTTAGCATCCCACTGGGATGGGAAGAACAGAAGAAACAAGGCAGACACCTTAAAGTAGATAGGACCCTGTTGAATGGATGTTCATTAAATCTTCTTTGCCAAATTAAAAATAATTCTCCTATGAGTTTATAGATAAAGTTTGTAATTTGCCTCATTTTCACTTAAAAACTGAAAATTTTTGACATAGTTGTAGCATGTTTCCTTTTGTGAGATAAAGAAAGCAGATTTTACCAGGATGAGTTGTTTTAGGATTTTAGCTTGTAATCTATGTGAGAAATGTATGTATACATGTGAAATATAGACACATTTTCCTAGAAGCAATGTTTTAATATTTAGTAACTGAGTGTTTGCATCAGTTTTATAGAACATAACTACCACAAATAAAGAGAACTGGCTACTAAATTTTTTTAATAAAATAAAATTTCTGAGGACTTTTCTGGTAATCCAGTGGCTAAGACTCTGCACTCCCAGTACAGGGAACCCAGGTTCAATCCCAAATCAGGAAACTAGATCCCATATGACATGACTAGGAGCTTGCATATTGCAAATAAGACCTAACACAGCCAAATAAATAAACCTTTTTTTTAAAAATAAAGTTTCTGATTTAAAAAGTTTTTTACTTTTAAGAATGCCATCTGGGCTCAAGTCAGATGTGCAACTCTTTGTGATTCATACAAATTTCCCTCCCTTAAGTCATCCTCCAGATTTGTTCACACCCCTTTCACTTCCTGAAATGTCCAATTTCAGAATTTCATCCCTTTCTTTCTTCCTTATCTTCTTCCTGTGGATTCCTGCACCTGGATCCCTGACATTGCTCTGGGTACTCTCTGATCCTTCCATCCCAGAGTGACCTCAGGCTCTGAACAGTCACCAATGGGGCCAACACGGTCTCTTATGGAAACAACTGTAAAGTGATCCCATCAAGAAATGTTTGAATTGAATGGAGGAGGAGATTTCTAGAATCTTCTTGGGACTCTATACTAAAAAAAAAAAAAAAGAAAGAAAAAAGAAGAAACAAATTCCATTAAGCATTCAGATGTAGAATTTAGAAACAGAATGGAAAAGAATGAGGTTTACAAGGACATTTCACAGGAAAGTTGAAGCAGCCTCAAAGTTGAAGATGGCAGCAGAAACTCTGAGAGAATATATATTGTGTATGATCAAACAAATCACTTAACAAAATACTAAGAGTAGGGAAAAAAAAAACAACAAAAAACAAACATGTCTCCTGGGGCTGGGAGTTATTGACTGGTTTGAGGCCAAGGAGAAGATTTTTTGTGTGAAGGCAATTTCCTGGGATTTTCACCCTGACAATAAATCACTCTGCAGAGAGCATAATGGTCCATTGAGGGGAGGGAAGATGATGATAAATGTGTCCAGCTGCCTAGATGACTAAGGAGTGCATGTAGGAAAGTTAGTTGACACTTTGCTGAGCTCTGAGCTCTGCTTTTGAACTCTGCTCAGCACAGTGTTAGGGATAGAGTAGCCTCTGGCTTACAGGCACTCAGATTGGGTTTCTGTCCTACTCACCCTCTCACCTGACTCCTCACATTCATCTCAAAAACATCCTTTTATGTTCCTTAGGAACTGTCCCTTCCCAGTTTTCCTTTTGCCTCAATTCTATTTGCCTCTTATGTCTGATGGAGCAGATGCAGAAGCTACAGTTACCACCCAGGTGAGTACTAAGTGCTAATTGAGCTCTGAGTCCTTCTCTGAAGACTTCCTAGTGAAAAGCGGAATCCTCCCTCTCCTGAAACAACTGGGTTGTTTCGGTCATTTCAGTCTCCCCTGAACAGGGGGCTCTGCTTAAGTGTCAGGAAGACTGAGATACAGCAAACTTATGGACTTCACTTCTTTTTACTCTTACTCATTTCATTCCACTGACTTTTACTAAGCACCTACTGTGGACAAGGCTGTGTGTCAGGCAATGAAACAGCTGGGCCATTGCCATCACAACCATTGTTTTCAATTAAAAACCTCCAAAGACTGTGGGGGCAATTTTCAGATGGTTCATGCAAGCATAAGGGGAATGCCTACTATGGATACTCATACTGCACTAAGCTGAAGATGAATTCTCACAGGTCTTATCTACACCTATCTGCTAAGATAAACTGAGAGTCTTGTTATTCCTAATTTGAAAAATATCTCAATTTTATTTTTGCTGTATATGTGTTTGTTTACTATATTTTAAATAAAAAAGATAATCTGCAGGTAAAGGGTTCTCAGCTGCTTTCAATTTGAATGAACAAACAATTATTGAGAATCATTCCTTCATCTATTCATTCAGCTAACATTTCCTGAGCACCTCCTAAGGTGTTGTCACTGTGCCAGGCAGTGGTGCAAAAACAAATGGCCAACCAACCTGCAGGAAAAGCACAGTTCCCAGGCTAGCAAAGGCTGTTGAGTGGAGGGTTGACCTCATTTAAACTTACTCATGTATATGACCCTCGTTTCTTATCATTTCTAATGTGATAGAGGGAATTGCAGAGATTAAAGTGTGTGCAGGATGCCATGAAAGCCTGAAGAGAGAATTTGCTTCTCTCTCAATAGGAAACTATTAGATGAGAAGTAGAGTCTCTACCTCTTAGCCTTTTATTCGTGGTCCCCACATTTCTAACCCCATCATCTACTTTCATACGCAAAACCCTGAGTAACCAGTGGCCTCAGCTCACTTCCTTTTCCTGTCTGAAATGCTATTTCTCTAGTCCTGATTCATTTGAATTCTACTAGGGGCAAGCTCATATGACCTTTTAATAATAAAAGCCTTCTATATCAAAACCCTCCCAGCTCAGTGCCTGGCACTGGATAAGTACAATTTCACTGATGGAGAAGATTAATTTCTAGCCTGACTCAAACAGAGTGCCTGTGCCACTCATTTGGTAATTTTCTCTGCACCCCTGCATTCTGAATTATTATTTTATTTCTATATCCTGCCTTCCAACCAGACCCAAGGCAATGTCACATCAGAGGTCACATAATTTATGGCTTTGTTTCCTCATGCCAGCAAAGGACTTGGCACAATCGATGTTTGTTATTGTTCTTGAAAGGCATATTCTTTCAAATGTAACATGTTACTAAATTCTTTCATTTTTCAAATATTAATGGAGTGGCTGCTATGTTCTTGGTACTGTTTGTTCTAGGGCTGAGCATAGAGGTCTACTCTTATGGAGGCTATATTCTAGTGGAGGGAGGCAGAAATAAACACGTAAATGTATAACATGTCAGGTGTCAATTGATACTATGCAGAAAGAAAGAACGGTAAGGAAGATAGTGGCAAGGTTGGGGAGTGCTGTTTTTTATCCATCGATATAGGAAGGTATATGTGATAAGGTAATACTTGAGAGAGGTCTGGGGTAAGTGAAGACATCACATAGCTATCTGGGGGAAGAGTGTTTTAGAAGAACCTGGAACATGATGGTAAGGGGAAGAGTGGCAGGATATGAGGCCTCTGGGAGTGCATGATATTTACTCTGAATAAGATGAAGCCTTTGGAGAGACTAGAGCAGAAGAGTGACATCACTTGACTAACATTGTATAAAAGGAGGTCCCTGCTTCTGTGTGGAATGTAGGTTACCAGGGGTAATGGTGGAAGAGCAGAGAGTAGTCAGGGGGATTTTACAATGACTTGGACCTGGGTAGTAGTCTGAGAAGTGGAAAGAAGTAGTCAGGTCTCTATATATTCTGGACATATTTAAAGGTAGAGCTAATGGAATTTACTGTTGGATAAGGAGAAAGTAAATTCCTAGGCAGGTTGATAAAAAGTCCTGGGGTTCCCAAGGAGAGAGGGGTCTGGAATTCTCAAGGAAGAGAAAAGGATGAATGTTTTTTTCCCCTCTACATTCCTCAGTCTTAGTCACATAAAACATTTTTATCTTTAAGCCTGGAACTGATGATTACACAACAAACAACTCAGTTTAAACTCTTTGAGTGAGTGAAGTCACTTGGTCCTGTCTGACTCTTTGCAACCCCATGGACTGTAGCCTACTAGGCTCCTCTGTCCATGGAATTTTCCAGGCAAAAGTACTGGAGTGGGTTGCCATTTCCTTCTCCAGGGGATCTTCCTGACCCAGGGATCAAACCCAAGTCTCCTGCATTGCAGGCAGACACTTTACTCTCTGAGCCACCAGGGAAGACATTAAACTCTGTACTAAGGATTATGTAACAACATATCCTGCTTGAGGACAGTTCTTCCTGAGAATCTGGCTAATCCTTTTATCTTAAAATGTAAATTATGGGAGTGAGTCTAGTAAGATATTTACAACCTCCAGACAGTCTTGATTCATTGTAATAACTAATTATAAGGTATATAACTCCATTGCTAACACTAGCAAGGGGCTACTCTTCCTGCCCCCTTCTGATGTCTATGTCAGAAACTTTTTCTATCCCTTTTATACTTTAATAACTCTATTACACAAAAGCTCTGAGCCATCAAGCCTCATCTCTTGCCCTAGAGGCCAAGAATAGTGGTGTCTTTCATGGTTTAGCAACAATCTTTCAATAGGATATGGGTGTAAGAGAAATAGGAGTATAGATGATGGCAAATTTTTGGCCTAAGGAACTAAAATAATGAGCTTCTTATTTATGGAGTTTCCAAAACTTGGTTTGATGATAGTAGGAATCAGAACATTTGTTCTGGACATGCTGTGTGTGAGATACTCTTTAGATATCCATTCAGAGATGTCAGGAAGTTATTTGGGCATATAAAAGTGTAGTTCAAAGAGAAATTCAAACCAAAGATATAATTTTGTATTTGAAAGTCTATAGATGTTATTTAAAGTCAGGAGACTGAATAGGATCAAAAGAATGTCAAAAGAGAAGGAAGAATTCCAAGGATGGGACTTGGAGTACTCCAACATTTAGAGGAAACAGAAAAGAAGAGGAGCCAATAAAGGAAACTGGAAGTGGACCATGACATGAGGAGAGAACTAAGAGGGAGGCAGCCAAAGAGAGAAAAAAATGGGCAGCACTTCTGTCAAATATTGCTTAGGTCTAGTAAGTTGAGGAGTTACAGTTGACCAGTAGGTTAGAAAATGGGGAAATCACTGGACACTTTGATAAGAGCTGAAAGGGCTGGAGTGATGCAGTTGGAAGACTGACAAGAGAGGATTCAGAGAGAACAGAGGACAGGTGTGTGAGCAAAGAGAAGAGACATGAGGTACTGGCTGTAGGGACATGCGGGAGCAAGGGAGAATTTTTAGATGGGAGATATTACAGCATGACTATGTAATGATTATGCACAAGAATAACTGAGTATTTACTGACTGAGAGAATAATTCAGTAGAGTGAGAAAAATGGGTGATGCAATAGAAAGAGTGGCAAATGCTGAAATGATATTTCTGAGTAGATAAGAGGAAAGGGTCTGGTGTAAAATGGAAGAACATGGACAGTTTGCCCACAACAAAGGGAGAGAAGGCAGAATCTACACAGGTTAAGTTGGGAGATGTATGCGTATGGTCGGTTTTTGTGTTTTCTATTTTCTCAGAGAAATAGAAAGCACAGTCATCAGCTAAGAGTAATGTGGAAGGAGGAATTGGAAGTTTGAAGTGAGAGATGGAGGTGTGAAATAATTATCTATAAAATGAGACAGTAAATTGGCAAAGAAATGAGTAGGATCACATGGCAGCTCCAAGGAGTCACTTGAAGCAGGTAGTCACAAATTTAAAGTGAGATCAAATAAAATTATAATGACAGAATATGAGTCACAATTTGCATCCTATATAAAAAAAGAAATAACATAAATGTATCTGAGATATAAAAATAGTTGAGATAAGGGATTAACAATAGGAACGGTCCTTTAAACATGTTTAATTTTAAGGTAATGTACAAATTTTAATTCTATATTTTTTACCACCATGTCAAATAAATCAGTAAGCTCATTTTTAAACAGTGTTAAAATAATGTAAAGACAAATTTCAGCTTTAGAACACAACCTAAGTACCAAAGTTGGTCACAGATACAGATCTGGAAAATGAAACTGACAAAGTAGCAGAAAGTTATCATAAGTAAACAGGTGGCAGAGCTAGGAGTCAGTTCGCAGTAGTGACAAGAGGCTGACCCAGCTGAGAGTGTGGTAACACTGAAGCCAGGGAACAGAGTGACAATCACTATGCCCAGGGCACTCACTGGTGGTCAGAGATGGACAGACCAGGGTTGTATATGACCAGCATGTCTTCTATCAATGATCGCTGTGGTCTCAACGCAAAATATGCTCTCACAGGCATTAAATGGCCAGAATGAAGAGGATTTTAATGTAATAAGGTCAGGAGGAGGATGGAGAACATGGTGTCCGGGGAGAGTAGAAAATAAAAGGTGAAATGTGATCTAGAGGAAAAAAATGATTGGCATTGGTATAGCGCTATTCGCTATCCAATACAATCTTCATTCTCTAAGTATAACTTTATTTTCTATTTTGTATACTAAGTTGTTGCTGTTGTTCAGTCACTAAGTTGTGTCCAACTCTTTGTGACCCCATGAACTGCAGCACACTAGGCTTCCCTGTCCTTCATTATCTCCCAGAGTTTGCTGAAATTCATGTCCGTTAAGTCAGTAATGCCATCAAATCATCTCATTCTCTGTCACCCTCTTCGCCTTTTACCTTCAGTCTTTCTCAGCATCAGGGTCTTTTCCAATAAGTTGACTGTTCACATCAGGTGGCCAAAATATCAGAGCTTCAGCTTCAGCATCCATCCTTCCAATGAATATTCAAGGTTTCTACACTAAGACATGATGCTTATTCCCCAAAATTCCATGATTGTTCTTTCTGGGATTGGCAAATGTATTACAAAGTGTTCTACACACTGCAAAAATCACTTGACCTTAGATATAGCTGAGCTAGATGCAAAATGCCTCCTGGTTTACTGCTCATCTATATCAGTGCAGTGGTCTCTGTAGTATACTATATATCCATAATTTAGTCCACATCCATTTTGGAATGAGATGAAATATAATGAAATAGTCATTTCACAGTAGTTTGGTAGACAGGTTCTAAGGTGGCCCCGTGATTCCTGTCTCTCGTGATTGATGTCTTTGTGCAATTTCCTTCCATGGCATGGGAGCTTAACTTGATTTTAGCCATTAGGTTATGACAAAGCTGAGGAAATTATTCCTGTGATACAACGTCTCCATCTTGCTAGCTGACAGATACGAGAGACATTCTCCCTTTCACGTTTTGAAGCAGTAAGCTGCCTGTTGTGAGAAGGCCTATGGAGAGGGCCATATAGCAAGGACCATGAGTTACAGTTATTCTAGGAGCCGAGAGTGACCCCTAGCTGATAGCTAGCAAAAAGCCAGGGATCCCATCCTAAAGATACAAGGAGATGAATTCTGCCAAGAACTGAATGAGTTTGGAAGTGGATCAGTCTCCAGCGAAGTGGATCAGTCTCCAGTCAAGCCTCTAGATGAGAACCCAGCTCTGGTCAACACCTTGGCTGTAGCCTTGCAGAGAATCCAGCTAAGCCAATGCCTGGACTTGTAACCTACAGAAACTGTGAGGTAATAAATGTAGATTGTTGTAGCCTGGGTGTGTGGTAATTTGTTACACAGTAATAAGATAACTAAGAGTGGCTCAAATTCTATTTTTATTTTTATTTTTTGGGATGTGGGTATGTTGAGAGAAAGAGAGAGGTTTGTTTGATAATCTCTGTTTTTCTGTAAGGTATCTTTTGTGTTATTTCATTGACTAGCTTGGTTGAGGAGTGGTATGGAAGCTAATCAAGACCAAGTTTGAGAACAGGCATTTCATCCCTCAGATGAACATAGCCACTTCCCACAGGGAGGAGAAATATTAGCTCTCTCTCTCCCTTCCCGTCCATTTTCACCAAACTGTCACTCGTCATGCTACAGATTTCTCCCCTTGTGAACCAGAAAATTCCTCAAAAAAGGAGGAGACTGATATAGTAGAAGATAGATGGATGCATGGGTAGATTGGGACAGATAGTCACTTCTATTAGGAAAAAAACCTCAAATCACTCTGAAACAGAGGGAGGTTCCACTGCATTCATATCAAATGCAAAAGGCATCTTGTCATTATTAGGCAAGTCAGGTCTCTCCCCCTATCAACCCCACTCAGGGACTTCATTTTCAAATATATCACATGATTGTAAACTAAAAGTAAAAATAACCTCAATTCTGAAGATAATTTGTGAGAACATAATGAAAACCTATACCAAATAAATTACTCACAAATAAAATTCAGTGATATTTCTTTTTGTGCAGGGAAACTATAGTAGAAGACTTTGGAAATAAAGACTATAAAAATGGATTATGGCATTAATTCTCTTAAATAATTAAATTGTAACTGGTTATTTTCCTGATTAATGTCTCTATTTATTACAAACGAGTTCAACTTGAATCTGTGAGAGTCATAAAGTAAAACCCAAGTGCATATATCCTGATATCCTACTGGGATATAAATATTAACTATTAGATGGATGCATGGGTAGATTGGGACAGATAGTCACTTCTATTAGGAAAAAAACCTCAAATCACTCTGAAACAGAGGGAGGTTCCACTGCATTCATATCAAATGCAAAAGGCATCTTGTCATTATTAGGCAAGTCAGGTCTCTCCCCCTATCAACCCCACTCAGGGACTTCATTTTCAAATATATCACATGATTGTAAACTAAAAGTAAAAATAACCTCAATTCTGAAGATAATTTGTGAGAACATAATGAAAACCTATACCAAATAAATTACTCACAAATAAAATTCAGTGATATTTCTTTTTGTGCAGGGAAACTATAGTAGAAGACTTTGGAAATAAAGACTATAAAAATGGATTATGGCATTAATTCTCTTAAATAATTAAATTGTAACTGGTTATTTTCCTGATTAATGTCTCTATTTATTACAAACGAGTTCAACTTGAATCTGTGAGAGTCATAAAGTAAAACCCAAGTGCATATATCCTGATATCCTACTGGGATATAAATATTAACTATTCATAGAAGAAAACAGAATAATTAACATTCACTGCTTAAATATTCTTTAACCCTACTGTATACATCTGAACAGAGTGATTATCCTAATCACAGTGTTTAGAGAAAATTAGTTCATTTAAAAATCATTATTGACAAAGGAATTATTTCAATGCTGAATCTCTAAGTTGATCTCTCCATCATGTAAAATTAACTCAGCCTGAATGCACAAGGTTGTGAGGAGTAGGAGGAGATGATGGAGAGGCACAGGATGGACCAAATTCTACATTAGGTAACAAGGGCCACATTTCTCTGAGATACAAACTGACATATTTTTTTCTGACAAATAATAAACTACTACTCAAGCCAAAGTTTTTTAGGCTATGAAAAAACAGACAACTACAATTTATGTCTAGCTTTATCTTGTGATTATTTCCCTAGGATAACAAAACCTTGAATTCTGACCTTTGACTCTTTTTCCTCAACTATGGAAAAAACTGACAAATTAAAAAAATCTATGCTCTGTCAAACAAACAAAAACAACAATATTTCTGTGTTTAGACCCAGATGGCCCCAATAATATGGTACTAAGATACCGGAGATGACTTTGTTTCTACATTTAGTTAAATCGCTTCTCATAGCACTACTCAGCCATGGCTAGTTTACAGGTAGTCATAAGAAATATCTGGCTGGGTCCATAAGGAAAGCCCTGTAGGGTAACATTCAAGGAGATGAGCTGTGGTGGGCATAACAGAGCTATGCCCATAGCCCCATAGCTTTTTAGTAGAGATACTACTCAATAGCCAACATCACTGGTCACTTGATGTACACTCTACTGGACCTATTTCCTTTTAGGATTCTTGTAACCATGAATTTCTAAATCCACTCCTTGTTTCATCTTTTTCTTCTTTGTGATGCAATGTTGTGATTTGAAGTGTTACATAAAAAGACATGAGCTATACGCGTTCAACAAAAAAAACTGTTGGATGAACTGAATTCAATTATTTTTTAAAATGTTGCAAAAAAACCTCTCAGTCTATACTCTGCATCATATATTTATATAAATCCTCCTGATGGTGACATGTCCTGAAATTCTCTGAAACCTGAACAGTATCTAATTCAATTTACTTCTTAAACATACAGAGTTTGTGTTTGCTTTATTAACTGTAAAAATATGTAAAAGCAAATATTCTATCCTGTCCTGGGAGAGTGGAATTTAGGGAAGGGGAAGATAATGCACCAGGGATTTTATTTTAATTGGTGTTTTATTTCTTAAATGTCTTGCTCTGTAACTTTATAATATGTAGTTTAAGTTTAAATTTAAGTGAAGAAATGAAGCATTAAAGATAATCATAGCAGGATAGATTATTCAATCACTCACTTCCCTGACTCCTAGCAAGGTAGAATGGCAGAATAAGATGGTTGTAAGTTGAAAAAGAGACAAGATTGCATAAAAATGCACCAAAACCAACATTAGTAAAGGAAAGATTTGCATGTCTTGTAGGCTCTTAACTGACTCAAAGCCTATTTTTCCTATCTATCCCCATCCCATCTCTGCAAACACACCCAGAAGCATCTGCAGAATCTGAATTCTTTTTCCTTGGTCTTCATCTCCCATGGCCTCTTTCCCCTGACAGAACTGCTTGACTTTCAATAGAGACACTAAGTGGAAAGAAAAATGTCAAGAGAGGACAGAATAAATGAAGCTTAAAAAGACAGAAGTTTGAGCAATTTACAGTACCAATGTAATCCCTGTAAATTACCAATGGCAATTTCTGTAGAACTAGAACAAACAATTTTAAAATTTGTATGGAAACACAAAAAACCCTGATTAGCCAAAGCAGTCTTAAGAAAGAAAAACAGCTGGAAGAATCAACCTTTCTGACTTCAGACTATACTGCAAAGCTACAGTCATCAAGACAGTATGGCACTGGCACAAAAGCAGAAATATACAGTAATGGAATAAGATAGAAGACACAGAGGTAAACCAACCCAGCTATGGGCATTTTATCTTTGACAAAGGAGGCAAGGATATATAACGGAGAAAAGACAGCCTCTTCAATAAGTGGTGCTGGGAAAACTGGACAGATACATGTAAAAGAATGAAATTAGAATACTTCCTAACACCATACACAAAAATAAACTCAGAATGGATTAAAGAACTAAAATGTAAGGTCAGAAACTGTAAAACTCTTAGAGGAAACCATAGGCACTCTTTGACATAAGTCACTGTAAGATCTACTTTGACTCACCTCCTAGAGTAATGGAAAAAAAAGCAAAAATAAATAAATGGGGCCTAATTAAACTTAAAAGCAGGGGAAAATATAAACAAGATGAAAAGATGACCCTTAGAATGGGAGAAAATAATTGCAAATGAAAAAACTGATGAAGGATTAATCTTCAAAATTTACAAACAGCTCATGAAGCTTGATGGGCTTCCCTTGAGGCTCAGTTGGTAAAGAATCTGCCTACAATGCAGGAGACCTGGGTTTGATCACTGGGTTGGGAAGATCCCCTGAAGGGAACAGCTACCCACTCCAGTATCCTGGCCTGGAGAGTTCCATGGACAAGTATATTTCTATCTTATTCCATTACTGTATATTTCTGCCATCCATGGGGTGGCAAAGAGTTGGACATGACTAAGTTACTCTCACTTTTACTTCATGAAGCTTGATACCAGAAAAACAAACAGTTCAATAAAAAAATGGGTGGAAGACCTAAAAAGACATTTCTCTAAAGAAGATATACACATGGCCAACAAACATATTGAAAATTCTTTTGTGGTAAACGAGTCATCTCTTTGCTATATCATTAAGAGGGGTTGATCAACCATGGGATCAGAGGCGTGGGGGTCCCATTATCTCTGCTATAAAGTTGACTGTAGTTATATATTATGTACAGTTGTGTAGAGTAAATAATAATCGTTCAAAAATACCCCAAGCTTAATCAATAAAACTCAATGAAACAAAAAGGACAGGGGTTTGATCTTATACACACACATACACAGATACACACATGTGGGAAATGCTCCCTCACCTCTGACATCATTTTAAAAGGCTCTACTTTTGCCCCATCCTGTTCTAGCCAAGTCAACCTCCTTGCGTTCTATGTACACTTTCCTCACAGCTCTGCCACTTGCTTTTCATCTGAGATGTTCTTCCCCAGGTAGCCACATGGCTCATTCCCTCACTTCCTTCATGTCATTGCTCAAATATTACCTTATATTCATGGTCTTTCCTAACTACTTCACAGTATGAATCAACACCTGGCACACATTATGTAAATATACATAAATAATATTTATGTTACTATTTATATAAATATTAAGTTAATATTTATATAAATCATGATTATATATTATTTTAACATAATATATTTATATAAATAAATGCTTTAAATTTATATAAATATTAATATTTATATAAGCATTAATATTTATATACATAAATGCTTCACATGTTTAATATATATATATGCTGTGCTAAGTCGCTTCAGTTGTGCCTGAAGCAGTTCATGTGCAACCTCATGAACTGTAACCAACCAGGTTCCTCAGTCCCTGGGATTATCCAGGTAGAATACTGGAGTGGGTTACCATTCATTCCTCATTATATATGTGAAAGAAAAGAAAGGTGAAAGTGAGAGTCACGTCTGACTTTTGTGATCCCATGGACCATATAAGTCCATTGAATTCCTCAGGCCAGAATACTGGAGTGGGTAGCTGTTTCCTTCTCCTGAGGATCTTCCCAACCCAGGGATTGAACCCAGGTCTCCTGGGTTGCAAGCAGATTCTTTACCAACTGAGGTACAAGGAAAGCCCAAGAATACTGAAATGGGTAGCCTATCCCACTTCAGGTGATCTTAGCAACTCAGGAATTGAACCGGGCTCTTCTGCACTGCAGGCAGATTCTTTACCAACTGAACTCTAAGGGAAGAACCTATTACAAATATAAGATCCCCTGAGGAAGGGAATGACTACCCACTCCAGTATTCTTGCCTGAGAAATCAATGGATAGAGGAGCCTGGTGGGCTACAGGCCATGGGGTCACAAAGAGTGAAACACAGCTGAGCAACTAACACTTTAACTTTTTCAATACAGCTATACATATTTACTGGCAAATTTGGCCTGGAGTACAAAATGAAGCAGGACAAAGGAAAACATGGTTTTGCCAGGACAACACACTGGTCATAGCAAACACCCTCTCCCAAGAACATAAGAGAAGACTCCACACTTCTCTGGTGGCTCAGATGGTAAAGCGTCTGCCTGTAAGGCAGGAGACCCGGGTTCAATTCTTGGGTTGAGAAGATCCCCTGGAGAAGGAAATGGCAATCCACTCCAGCACTCTTGCCTGGAAAATTCCATGGACGGAGGAGCCTGATAGGCTACAGTCCATGGGGTCGCAAAGAGTAGGACACAACTGAGCAACTCTGTCCTACACATGGCTATCACAAGATAGTCACTGAAATCAGATTGATTATATTTTTTGCAGCCAAGATAGAGAAGCACTGTACAGTCCACAAAAACAAGACCAGGAGCTGACTGTGGCTCTGATCATGAACTCCTTAAATTCAGACTTAAATTGAAGAAAGTTAAATTCAGACTTAAATTGAAGAAAGTAGGGAAAACCACTAGACCATTCAGGTATGACCTAAATCAAATCTCGTATGATTATACAGTGGAAGTGACAAATAGATTCAAAGACTAGATCTGATAGACTGCCTGAGGAAGTATGGACAGAGGCTCATGACATTGTACAGGAGGCAGTGATCAAGACCATCCTCAAGAAAAATAAATGTAAAAAGGCAAGCAAAGTGGTTGTCTGAGTAGGCCTTACAAACAATTGAGAAAAGAAGAGAAGCAAAAGGCAAATGAAAAAAGGAAAGATATACCCATTTGAATCCAGAATTCCAAAAAATAGCAAGGAGAGGTAAGAAAGAGTTCCTCAGTGATCAATGCAAATAAATAAGGGGAAAAAAATTGACTGGGACAAACTAGAGATCTGTTCAAGAAAATTAGACATACTAAGGAAATATTATATGCAAAGATGGGCACAAGAAAGGACAGAAATGGTATGGACCTAACAGAACCAGAAGGTTTTAAGAAGAGGTGGCAAGAATACACAGAAAACTACACACAAGAGATCTTCTTGAGCCAGATCACCACCATGGTGTGATTACTCTCTTAGAGCCAGACATCCTGAATGTGAAGTCAAGTGGGCCTTAGGAAGGATCACTGTGAACAAAGCTAGTGGAGGTGATCGAATTCTGGTTGAGCTATTTCAAATCCTAAAAGATGATGCTATGAAAGCACTACAATCAATATGCCAGCAAATTTGGAAAACTCAGCAGTGGCCACAGGAATGGGAAAAAATCAGTTTTCATTCCAATCCCAAAGAGAGGCAATGCCAAAGAATGTTCAGACTATCACACAATTGCACTCATATCACACACTAACTAAGGAGTGCTCAAAATTCTCCAAGCCAGGCTTCAATAGTAAGTAAAATGTGAACTTCCAGATGTTCAAACTGGATTTAGAAAAGACAGAGGAACCAGACATCAAATTGCCAACATCCATTGAATAATTGAAAAAAGAAGAGAGTTTCAGAAAAACATGTACTTCTTCTTTATTGACTACACCAAAGTTTTTGTGTGGATCACAAAAACTTCAGAAATTCTTAAAGAGATGGGAATACCGTACCACCTGACCTCCCTTCTGAGAAATCTGTATGAAGGTCAAGAAGCAATAGTTAGAACTTGACATGGAACAACAGACTGGTTTTAAACTGAGAAAGGAGTATATCAAGGTTGTATATTCACCTGTTTATTTAGCTTATATGCAGAGCACATCATGTGAAATGCTGGGATGCATGAAGCAGAAGCTGGAATAGATATTTTCAGGAGAAATATCAATAGCCTCAGAGAAGCAGATGACACCATCCTTATTGCAGAAAGTGAAGAGGAATTAAAGAGCCTCCTGATGAAAGTGAAAGAGGAGAGTGAAAAACCTGGCTTAAAACTCAACATTCAGAAAACTAAGATCATGTCATCTGGTCCCATTACTTCATGGCAAGTAGTGTTTACCCACTTCATGGGGAAACAATGGAAACAGTTAGAGACTTTTTTTTGGGTTGCTCCAAAATCACCACAGTTGGTGATTGCAGCCATGAAATTAAGACACTTGTTCCTTGGAAGAAAAGCTATGACCAACCTAGACAGCATATTAAAAAGCAGAGACATTACTTTGCCAACAAAGATCCATCTTGTCAAAGCTATGGTTTTTCCAGTAGTCATTTATGGATATGAGAGTTGAACTATAAAGAAAGGTGAACGCCAAACTGTGGTACTTTTGAGCTGTGGTATTGGAGAAGACTGTTGAGAGTCCCTTGGACTGCAAGGAGATGGTAGTCCTAAAGGAAATCAGTCCTGAATATTCATTGGAAGGACTGATGATGAAGCTGAAGCTTGAATACACTGGCCACCTGATGTGAAGAACTGACTTATTGGAAAAGATCCTGATGCTGAGTAAGATTGAATGTGGGAGGAGAACGAGATGACAGAGGACTATATGGTTGGATGGCGTTACTGACTCAATGGACATGAGTTTGAGGAAGCTCCAGGAGTTGGTGATGGACAGGGAAGCCTGGCGTGCTGCAGTCCATGGGGTTGCAAAGAGTCGGACAAGACTGAGATACTGAACTGAACTGATACATATATACTTATTCCAGATGCACTTTACACATTGCCATGGAGGGTTCCCAGGTGACACTAGTGGCAAACAACCTGCTTGTCTATGCAGATGTGAGACCTCAGTTAGATCCCTAGGTGAGGAAGATCCCCTACCAAAGAGATAGACTACCCACTCCAGTATTCTTGCCTGGAGAATCCCCATGGACAGAGTAGCCTGGTTGGCTATTGTCCATGGTATCGCAAAAAGTTGAGCAGGACTGAGCAACTAAGCACACACATACTCATCCCACCTCTCGCTGCTCTGATTTGGGGAAGGGTTCTTCCTGCCTGCCAGGGGTCTGGCAATTGGGGAGTGCATGCATGCTGTGCATGGTGAACCCCGTGGTGAGCCCAGGAGGGGGACCCCCAGCCCCAGTTCCCTAGTCCTGCAGCCTGAAAGATGATGCTGTTAAAGTATTCAATCCAATATGCCAGTAAATGTGGAAAACTCAGGAATGGCCACAGGACTGGAAATGGTCAGTTTTCATTCCAGTACCAAAGAAAGGCAATGCTGAAGCATGTTCAAACTACCACATGATTGCACTCATTTCACATGCTACCAAGGTAATGTTAAAAATTCTTCAAGATAGGCTTCAAAAGTATGTGAAGCAAGAACTTCCAGATGTGCTAGCTGGATTTAGAAAAGGCAGAGAAATCAGAGATTAAACTACCAATATCCATTGGATCATAGTAAAAGCAAGAGTATTTTTGAAAAACAATTACTTCTGCCTCATTGACCTTGATAAAGCCTTTGACAGTGTGGATTGCAATAAACTGTGGAAAATTCTTAAAGAAGTGGGAATACCAGACCACCTTACCTGCCTTCTGAGAAACCTGTATGCAGGTCAAGAAGCAACAGTTAGAACTGGACATGGAACAATGGACTGGTTCAAAACTGGGAAGGGAGTACATCAAGGCTGTATATTGTTACACTGCTCATTTAAATTATATGTAGAGTACTTCATTTCTTCCCAAACCAGGGACTGAACCCAGGTCTCCAGCATTGCAGGTGGATACTTTACCATCTGAGCCACCAGGGAAACCCAAAAATACTGGACTGGGTAGCCTATCCCTTCTATAGGGGATCTTCCTGACCTAGCAATTTAGAACCAGGGTCTCCTGCATTGCAAGTGGATTTTTATTTATTTATTTATTTTTTACCAGCTGAGCTACCAGGGAAGCCCTGTGAAATGCCTGGCTGGATGAATTACAAGCTGGAATCAAGACTGCCAGGAGAAATATCAACAATCTCAGATATGCAGATGATACCACCATAATGACAGAAAGTGAAGAACTAAAGAGCCTTTTGATGAAGGTGAAAGAAGAGTGAAAAAAAAAAACTGGCTTAAAACTCAACATTCAGAAAACTAAGATCATCGCATCCAGTTCCATCACTTCATGGCAAAGAGGTGGGGAAAAATGGAAACAGTGGCAGATCTAATTTTATTGAGCTCCCAAATATCTGTAGATGGTAATTGCAGTAAAGAAATTAAAAAACACTTGCTCCTTGGAAGAAAAGCTATGGCAAATCTAGACAGTATATTTCTCAGGAGGCAGATATGGTGGTATGGTATTCCCATTTCTTTAAGAATTTCCCACAGTATTTTGTGATCCACAGAGTCAAAGGCTCTGGTGTAGTCAATAAAGTACAAGTAGATGCTTTTCTGGAACTCTCTTGCTTTTTCAATGATCCAACAGATCCTGGCAATTTGGTCTCTGGTTCCTCTGCCTTTTCTAAATCCAGTTTGAACATTTAGAGGTTCATGGTTCACATACTGTTGAAGCCAGACTTGGAGAATTTTGACAATTCCTTTGCTAGTGTGTAAGATGAGTGCAACGATGTGGTAGCTAGAACATTCTCTGGTATTGCCTTTTTTTGAGACTGGAATGAAAACTGACCTTTTCCATTCCTGTGGCCACTGCTGAGTTTTCCAAATTTGCTGGCATATTGAGTGCAGTGCTTTCACAGATTCATCTTTTAGGATTTGAAATAGCAGCTCAATCAGGATTCGATTACTTCCACTAGTTTGCTCACAGTAATCCTTCCTAAGGCCCACTTGACTTCACATTCCAGGATGTCTACAGGTCAAGAAGCAACAGTTAGAACTGGACATGGAACAACAGACTGGTTCCAAATTGGGAAAGGAGTATGTCAAGGCTGTATATTGTCACCCTGCTTATTTAACTTCTATGCAGAGTGCATCATGCAAAATGTCAGGCTGGGTGAAGCACAGGTGGGAATCAAGATTGCTTAGAGAATGAGGCTGGTGCACTGGGATGACCCAGAGGGATGGTATGGGGAGGGAAGTAGGAGAGGGGTGCAGGATGGGGAACATGTGTACAGTCATGGTGGATTCATGTTGATATTTGGCAAAAACCAATACAATATTGTAAAGTAATTAGCCTCCAATTAAAATAAGTAAATTTATATTAAAAAATATTACTTAGAGAAATATCAGTAACCTCAGATATGAAGATGACACCACCCTATGGCAGAAAGCAAAGAAAAATGAAACAGCTTCTTGATGAAAGTGAAAGAGGAGAGTGAAAAACTTAGCTTAAACCTCAACATTCAGAAAACTAAGATCGGTCTTATCACTTTGTGACAAATATATGGAAAAGCAAAGGGAACAATGAGACTTTATTTTCTTGGGCTCCAAAATCATTGCAGACTGTGACTGCGGACATGAAATTAAAAGACATTTGCTCCTTGGAAGACAGGCTATGACCAACCTCAGTTCAGTTCAGTCACTCAGTCGTGTCTGGCTCTTTGCAGCCCCATGGACTGCAGTATGCCAGGCTTCCCTGTCCATCAACAACTCCCAGGGATAGTCAAACTTATATCTATTGAGTTGGTGATACCATACAACCATCTCATCCTCTGTCATCCCCTTCTCCTGTTTTCAATCTTTCCTGGCATCAGGGTCTTTTCAAATGAGTCAGTTCTTAGAATCAGGTGGCCAAAGTATTGGAGTTTCAGCATCAGCATCAGTCCTTCCAATGAATATTCAGGACTGATTTCCCTTAGGATGGGCTAGTTGGATCTCCTTACAGTCCAAGGGACTCTCAAGAGTCTTCTCCAAAACCAATCCCAGCATCAGGGTCTTTTCCAATGAGTCAGCTCTTCGCATCAGGTGGCCAAAGTATTGGAGTTTCAGCTTCAGCATCAGTCCTTCCAATGAATATTCAGGACTGATTTCCCTTAGGATGGGCTAGTTGGATCTCCTTACAGTCCAAGGGACTCTCAAGAGTCTTCTCCAAAACCACAGTTCAAAAGCCTCAATTTTCTTTATAGTCCAACTCTTACATTCATTCATGACTACTGGAAAAACCATAGCTTTGACTAGACAAAACATTTTTTGGCAAAGTAATGTCTCTGTTTTATAATGTGCTGTATAGATTGGTCATTCCTTTGCCAACAAAATCTGTCTAGTGAAAGCTATTGTTTTTCCAGTAGTCAGGTATGGAGGTGAGAGTTGGACATTAAGAAAGCTGAGCACAAAAGAATTGAGGCTGTTTAACTTACTTTGCCGACTAAGGTCCGTCTAGTCAAGGCTATGGTTTTTCCTGTGGTCATGTATGGATGTGAGAGTTGGACTATAAAGAAAGCTGAGCACAAAAGAATTGAGGCTGTTTAACTTACTTTGCCGACTAAGGTCCGTCTAGTCAAGGCTATGGTTTTTCCTGTGGTCATGTATGGATGTGAGAGTTGGACTGTAAAGAAAGCTGAGCACAAAAGAATTGAGGCTGTTTAACTTACTTTGCCTACTAAGGTCTGTCTAGTCAAGGCTATGGTTTTTCCTGTGGTCATGTATGGATGTGAGAGTTGGACTATAAAGAAAGCTGAGCACAAAAGAATTGAGGCTGTTTAACTTACTTTGCCTACTAAGGTCTGTCTAGTCAAGGCTATGGTTTTTCCTGTGGTCATGTATGGATGTGAGAGTTGGACTGTGAAGAAAGCTGAGTGCCAAAGAATTGATGCTTTTGAACTGTGGTGTTGGAGAAGACTCTTGAGAGTCCCTTGGACTGCAAAGAGATCCAACCAGTCCATTCTGAAGGAGATCAGCCCTGGGTGTTCTTTGGAAGGAATGATGCTGAAGCTGAAACTCCAGCATTTTGGCCATCTCATGTGAAGAGTTGACTCACTGGAAAAAACTCTGATGCTGGGAGGGATTGGGGGAAGTAGGAGAAGGGGACGACAGAGGATGAGATGGCTGGATGGCATCATGGACTCGATGGATGTGAGTCTGAGTGAACTCTGGGAGTTGGTGATGGACAAGGAGGCCTGGCGTGCTGCGATTCTTAGGGTCACAAAGAGTCGGACACGACTGAGCGACTGAACTGAACTAAACTGTAGTGTTGAAGACTCTTGAGAGTCCCTTGGACTGCAAGGAGATCCAGCCAATATATCATGAGGGAAATCAGTCTTGAATATTCACTAGAAGGACTGATGCTGACACTGAAACTCCAATACTTTGGCCACTTGATGCAAAGAACTGACTCATTGAAAAAGACCTGGATGCTGGGAAAGATTGAAGGAGGGAGGAGAAGGAGAAACAGAGGATGAGATGGTTGGATGGCATCACTGACTCAGTGGACCTAAGTTCGAGTAAGCTCCGGGATTTGGTGATGGACAGGGAAGCCTGGCATGCTGCAGTTTATGGGGCTGCAAAGAGCTGGACACAACTGAGCGACTGAATTGAACTGCGCTGAGACAGTGTATTAAAAAGCAGAGACATCATTTTCCCTTTAGAGGTCCCTATAGTCAAAGCTATGGTTTTTTCAGTAGTCAGTACGAATGTGAGAAGTGGATCATAAAGTAGGCTGAGCACAGAATAATTGATTTTTTCTAATTGTGGTGCTGGAGAAGAGTCTTGAGAATCCCTTGGACAGCTCAGAGATCAAATCAGTCAATCCTAGAAATAAACCCCACATATTCCTTGGAAGTGCTGATGCTGAACCTGAAGCGCCAATGCTTTGGCCACCTAATGTGAAGAGCTGATTCATTGGAAAAGACTCTGATGCTGAGAAAGATTGAGGGCAGGAGGAGAATGGATTGACAAAGGGTGGATGGCATTACTGACTCGATGGACATGAGTTTGAGCAAAGTCTTGGAGATGGTGACAAACAGGAAAGACTGGCATGACATAGTCCATGAGGACTCCACAAAGAGTCGAACATGACCTAGCAACCAAACAACAATCAGCTGTATTTACTTACTCTTTCAAAATATGAGGACATAGCTGGGGTTATAAAATCTCTTGAAGGAAAATCTCTTTGATACAGCCCACATGTCACCTGCAATACATTCTAGGTCAACAGAGTTATAGTTACTGTATTGACATTTTTGCATCTATCTTATCCATTTTTCATGTTTATTAGGAAAAATGTCCATAAATCAGGATTTTTATTTTCACAAGCATTCACTTTTACTGTTTTTTATAACAGAATCAGAGCACTTAAAGTCATGTCTTTAGTAATTAATCTTTACACAGAAAAATGGTTGTTCTTTCCTTGAGAAATTACTAAGTAGCAGAAGACTCTGACTTCTAAAGCCTTCCAATGTACAAATAGAACTGGGAAAGAGAGAAATCAGGGCACAAAAACATGAAATGGAAGCTAAATTTCTTTTTCCAAACCCTTAAAAAACCAAATGCAGCTGCATGTTGGCCTCCTTTTTAGCAAAGAATTTTAAAAATGAAATGAAATGCAGTATCAGTTCAGTTCAGTTCAGTCTCTCAGTCATGTCCGACTCTTTGCAGCCCCATGAACCGCAGCATGCCAGGCTTCCCTGTCCATCACCAACTCCCGGAGTTCACTCAAACTCATGTCCATAGAGTCGGTGATGCCATCCAGCCATCTCATCCTCTGTCATCCCCTTCTCCTCCTGCCCCCAATCTCTCCCAGTATCAGAGTCTTTTTCAATGAGTCAACTCTTGGCATGAGGTGGACAAAGTATTGAAGTTTCAGCTCTAGCATCAGTCCTTCCAATGAACACCCAGGACTGATCTCATTTAGAATGGTCTGTTTGAATCTCCTTACAGTCCAAGGGACTCAAGAGTCTTCTCCAACACCACAGTTCAAAAGCATCAATTCTTTGTTGCTCAGCTTTCTTCACAGTCCAACTCTCACATCTATACATGACCACTGGAAAAACCATAGCCTTGACTAGACGGACCTTTGTTGGCAAAGTAATGTCTCTGCTTTTTAACATGCTGTCTAGGTTGGTCATAACTTTCCTTCCAAGGAATAAGCATCTTTTAATTTCATGGCTGTAATCAATATACTAACACATACATATGGGATCTAGAAAGATGGTAATGATAACCCTGTATGCGGGACAGCAAAAGTGACACAAATGTATAGAACAGTCTTTTGGACTCTGTGGGAGAGGGAGAGGGTGAGATGATTTGGGAGAATGACATTGAAACATGTTTATTATCATATGTGAAAACGAACCATCAGTCCAGGTTCGATGCATGATACAGGGTGGTCAGGGCTGGTGTACTGGGATAACCCAGAGGGATGGGAGGGGGAGGGAGGTGGAAGGGGAGTTCAGGATGGGGAACACATATACACCAGTGGTGGATTCATGTCAACATATGGCAAACCCAATACAATATTGGAAAGTAATTAGTCTCCAAATAAAATAAATAAATTTATATTTTAAAAAAGCCACCACAGAAGAGCTAAATCTTTCTAATAATCCAGTTGAAATTATTTCTTGCTTTTTTCATGCTGCATTAGTCTTTGGCACAAATTACACACACACAGGCAAGTAATCTTCCACAGAAGACATTTTCATTCATCTATCACATTATCAAAACCACTCTGGGAATCAACAGAGCTTGCCTGTGTGGAGTCTATTGTCATCATGAAGTTCATGTTTAACATATCTGGCAAACACAACAGTCTCTAGGGGATCAGCACTTTCCTTCATTAGTTGAGAGGGAGTCAAAGAACACCCTTATTGATATTCCAGTACAGTACTCCATTACATTTGCTCCTACAGATCAGTTATAATGTAGCAGGATGTTAAACCATGAGTTAAGGCCAGATTCTAAAGAATTCATATTCATCCCAAACATTTCATAAAGGTATTAAGTTTGATTCTTTCACAGATTATACAAAATTTAGTTTAAAAAAATGTGGTGACTAAAATCCAATTGAATGGTAGGTACCTAAAGCTATTGGTCTGGAAATGCCCTTCCCATCTCTTTCCACCTGATTTTGGCCTTTCCCCCCTATTCCTTCAGGGTGGGAAAACAAAAGTCATCAACAGTGGTCAGGTTGAGGGTCAAGGAGTGGAATTATTCTTTCCCACTACTCTCAAACCTCAATGGATAAATGGGCTGAAAGCAAGGATAGGTATATTTCAGTGGTGTTTCTCTATTCTTTCCCCTACAAATGTTATTGTTAAGAATTACAATTAGTACAGCATGTGCTGAAGTCTTGACCATTGCTTTTTCCACTTTGGTTCTGGGTCATCCTTGCATCTTCCCATAGTAATTCTTGCTTTTGTACAGTGTCCTGGCCAGTGCTGTGTGCTTACTAACTTAGTGATGACTCCTGTGATGATCAGACTTTACAGGGAGATGGCACAGTTTTGTCACACATCATACCCACAGCTTGCCTCTTACAAATGTATTTTAAAAGTTACATTTCTCCTTCTTTTGAAATAATGGGTCTAGGGCAATGATTCACAATGGCTGCTAAAATTTTCAAAGGCTGATTAAGATGGATCAGCCTGACAATACCAGAACCGATTTTGGTGCCACACAGCAGAAAAACAGACATTCTCCTGATGGAAGTACAATAAATCTTTTACAAAGCACTCAAGTCGGGCAGGGGTGGGGAATCAGAGGCTGATCTGACCAAGCCTAGTCTCTTAGTTCAGTTAGCCTCTTAGTCTAGCCTCTTAGTTCAGTTCAGTTCAGTTCAGTTCAGTTCAGTTGCTCAGTCGTGTCCAACTCCTTGTGACTACATGAATTGCAGCACGCCATGCCTCCCTATCCATTACCAACTCCCAAAGTTCACTCAAACTCATGTCCAATAATCTTCCACAGAAGACATTTTCATTCATCTATCACATTATCAAAACCACTCTGGGAATCAACAGAGCTTGCCTGTGTGGAGTCTATTGTCATCATGAAGTTCATGTTTAACATATCTGGCAAACACAACAGTCTCTAGGGGATCAGCACTTTCCTTCATTAGTTGAGAGGGAGTCAAAGAACACCCTTATTGATATTCCAGTACAGTACTCCATTACATTTGCTCCTACAGATCAGTTATAATGTAGCAGGCATGTTAAACCATGAGTTAAGGCCAGATTCTAAAGAATTCATATTCATCCCAAACATTTCATAAAGGTATTAAGTTTGATTCTTTCACAGATTATACAAAATTTAGTTTAAAAAAATGTGGTGACTAAAATCCAATTGAATGGTAGGTACCTAAAGCTATTGGTCTGGAAATGCCCTTCCCATCTCTTTCCACCTGATTTTGGCCTTTCCCCCCTATTCCTTCAGGGTGGGAAAACAAAAGTCATCAACAGTGGTCAGGTTGAGGGTCAAGGAGTGGAATTATTCTTTCCCACTACTCTCAAACCTCAATGGATAAATGGGCTGAAAGCAAGGATAGGTATATTTCAGTGGTGTTTCTCTATTCTTTCCCCTACAAATGTTATTGTTAAGAATTACAATTAGTACAGCATGTGCTGAAGTCTTGACCATTGCTTTTTCCACTTTGGTTCTGGGTCATCCTTGCATCTTCCCATAGTAATTCTTGCTTTTGTACAGTGTCCTGGCCAGTGCTGTGTGCTTACTAACTTAGTGATGACTCCTGTGATGATCAGACTTTACAGGGAGATGGCACAGTTTTGTCACACATCATACCCACAGCTTGCCTCTTACAAATGTATTTTAAAAGTTACATTTCTCCTTCTTTTGAAATAATGGGTCTAGGGCAATGATTCACAATGGCTGCTAAAATTTTCAAAGGCTGATTAAGATGGATCAGCCTGACAATACCAGAACCGATTTTGGTGCCACACAGCAGAAAAACAGACATTCTCCTGATGGAAGTACAATAAATCTTTTACAAAGCACTCAAGTCGGGCAGGGGTGGGGAATCAGAGGCTGATCTGACCAAGCCTAGTCTCTTAGTTCAGTTAGCCTCTTAGTCTAGCCTCTTAGTTCAGTTCAGTTCAGTTCAGTTCAGTTCAGTTGCTCAGTTGTGTCCAACTCCTTGTGACTACATGAATTGCAGCACGCCATGCCTCCCTATCCATTACCAACTCCCAAAGTTCACTCAAACTCATGTCCATCGAGTCAGTGATGCCATCCAGCCATCTCATCCTGTCGTCCCCTTCTCCTCCTGCCCTCAATCCCTCCCACCATCAGAGTCTTTTCCAATGAGTTAACTCTTCGCATGAGGTGTCCAAAGTACTGGAGTTTCAGCTTTAGCATCATTCCTTCCAAAGAAATCCCAGGGCTCATCTCCTTCAGAATGGATTGGTTGGATCTCCTTGCAGTCCTAGGGACTCTCAAGAGTTTTTTCCAACACCACAGTTCAAAACATTAATTCTTCAGCACTCAGCTTTCTTCACAGTCCAACTCTCACATCCACACATGACCACTGGAAAAACCATAGCCTTGGCTAGATGGACCTTTGTTGGCAAAGTAATGTCTCTGTTTTTGAATATGCTATCTAGGTTGGTCATAACTTTCCTTCCAAGGAGTAAGTGTCTTCTAATTTCATGGCTACAATCACCATCTGCAGTGATTTTGGAGCCCCCCAAAATAAAGTCTGACACTTTATAGTAAATACAGGAAACAAAAATACAAGTCAATTGATAACCTAGGCATAACAATCAACAAAATCCAGAATGTAGGAAACTCTGAATAAAATGACCCAGTTATGTCAATAAATATACTGAGAGGAAAAAACAAGAGGAAGTAAGAGGAACTATAGATCGAAAATGACTTAAGAGATTTCTCAAGCAAATTAACTGTGTTTATTTGGTTTAATTTCTGATTTGAGCAAAATAAATGTAAAAAAAATTTGTAAGATAATTATTAGAGAAATTTAATCATTGACTGGATATATGGTGTTATTTAAAAATCATTAACATTTTAGAGTAATAACTGTTTAGATTATACTTTTTAAGAGTTGTCTTTTAGCAATTCATACTAACACATGTACTGATAAGATGATAAATTGTCTGAGAATTGCTGCAAAATAACCCTGTGGGATTGAGTTGGGAGAGTGGAAACAGATGAAATGAGGCTAGAGAGATGTCGATGATTTGTGAAGCTGGGTGCTGAGCAAGCAGGTTCATTATGCTGTTATCTCTACCTCTGTAAATATTGTACACTTAAGAAAAAGAAAATTAGGGGCATGAGAAACAATTGGAATAGAAACATTTTCAATTTCATATGTAGCTGCAGCTAGAACTATGGAATATTTGCAGCTTTGTGTGATATTATTCATCTAGGCTTTAAGCTCTCTTTTTGGTTTTGCTGTGTGTGTTGTCTTCAATTTCTTTTTGCATTCTAAAATTTCACTGTTGTATTAAAAAGGCAAACAGAAAGAATGTTTTTTAAAGTTATAATCACAATGAAATTTTTTAGATCGCTATTTTAAGTATATTCATCGTGAGTTTAAAAAAGCAGCTTCCGAAACAAAAATAGTTTTAAAATGGAAAGAGAACTAAAATGAATCCTTTAATACTATAGTTATGGTTACCCCAAATGGTAAATAGCCTCTTTTAAAATACATTCATCCTAAGTGGAAACTGGTAGATACCCTCTCTCCTGTAGTTCATCTGAATTCAGATCAACATTCTAATAAATTGTTTAAATTTGGAAAGCTGGCATAGCATTGCAATTATTTTAACCTTAAAGGAAGACATTTGGAATCACTCCAAAACTAATTACATTTGGCAGGCAGGTGCTAGTAGAGCCAGCTATAATCATTAACAAAAATATTTATTTTTAACTCATTGACTTGTGTATTACTTTCCAAATAATCATCTTATTTAATTCTAATTAAATTTCAGAAGCTCATCAATCTATTGAAAATCTGCCTTTCCAGGTCTCTCTGTCTTTTAAAAAACAAGTGTGAGACAAATTATTCACAAATATTCTATGAATTCTGTTAAACGGAAGAAATGACTTGCTAACAAAATGGAATATATAGCACTGGATTCCAGAAATTCAACTTAAGCAGTTTTGTCATATATTTTCATTGGTTAGCCTAACAGGATAAATTAAAGAGGCTTCCTAACAGAAAAAGGAGGGGGAAGATAAGGTCACAGAAGAACTGACATTCATCAACTGGTATTTAATGAAATTGAAAGGCTATATAATTTAAACCCTACTGTTTATCAAATGAATTAAAGATAATGCAGAATTCTTTATGTGCAAAAAGATACTCATAGCTCTGCTTTTCACCTAATGAATAACAGAAAACAAATGTATTTCCTTGTCTCAGAAATAGGCTTGTGATTGTACGTATGATGATGAATGTTGTGTAAACAAACTAGGAGCACTTGCTTGTTTTATGCTTCTTTCACCAACAAAACCCTTTCCTTCCATATAGATACAGTAGTTGGGTCTATTTTGTAATTGGCACTCTTCTTGAGGAAGGTCATATTACACTGAATGAGTTTGCACAACCTCTAACTAAATTCCACTGTTGCCTTCCCATTCACTAATATATCACAAATTATACTGTTCATACTGGATATCACTTTCTTATTCAATTCTGCTTTTGCAAGAAAGACAAATGTACTAATAGCATTTTGTAGATCTGGAAATTGTCTTCTGATTATTCCAACTAACATGCTAGAGCTCAAGTGGAAATATTCAGTTCAAGTCACTGTGGAGCCACTGTAAAGATCATCCAATCCCCTTCCTTAGTCAAAGAAAATTGGTGAATGACATCACCAGAGCTTATCCATATAGAGAAGAAACATACTTGGAACAGCTACATAATATACAGTGCAAAATAAAAAATATGGGCATTTGTATTCAAAGGGTTCCCACTCTCACCACTACTATTCAACATAGTTTGGAAGTCTTAGCCATAGACTTGAACAGCCAAAGCAGTGTCAAGAAAGCAGAATGGAACTGGAGGAATCAATCTTCATGACTTCAGACTATTACTACAAAGCTACAGTCATAAGAGAGTATGGTACTGAAAGAAAGACAGAAATACTGAACAATGGAACAAAATAGAAAGTGTAGAGATAAATCCATGGACCTATGGACACCTTATTTTTGACAAAATGAGGCAAAATATACAATGGAGAAAAGACAATCTCTTTAACAAGTGGTACTGGGAAAACAAGCCAACCACCCGTAAAAAAAGGAAACTAGAACACTTTCTAACACCTTATGGAAAAATAAACTTAAATGGATAAAAGATATAAATCTAAGACCAGAAACTATAAAACTCTTAGAGGAAACAATAGAAATACTGAACAATGGAACAAAATAGAAAGTGTAGAGATAAATCCATGGACCTATGGACACCTTATTTTTGACAAAATGAGGCAAAATATACAATGGAGAAAAGACAATCTCTTTAACAAGTGGTACTGGGAAAACAAGCCAACCACCCGTAAAAAAAGGAAACTAGAACACTTTCTAACACCTTATGGAAAAATAAACTTAAATGGATAAAAGATATAAATCTAAGACCAGAAACTATAAAACTCTTAGAGGAAACAATAGGCAGAACACTCTCTGACATAAATCACAGCAAGATCTTCTATGACCCACCACCCTGACTAATGGAAATAAAAACAAAATAAACAAATGGGACCTAATTAAACTTAAAAGCTTTTGCACAATGAAAGAAACTGTAAACAAGGTGAAATGGCAGTCTTCATAATGAGAGAAAATGATATCAAATGGAACAACTGATAAAGAATTAATCTCCAAAATATATAAGCAGCTCCTGCAGCTCAATACCAGAAAAATGAACAAATCAATTAAACAGTGGACCAAAGAACTAAGGAGACATTCTCCAAAAGACATACAGGTGGCTAATAAACAAGTGGAAAAATGCTCAAGGTCACTCATATTCAGTTCAGTTCAGTTCAGTCGCTCAGTCA
>SJYC01134454.1:0-40226 GCA_006408675.1 Madoqua kirkii
TGCATAGGAACCTGGGATGTTAGGTCCATGAATCAAGGCAAATTGGACGTGGTCAAACAAGAGATGGCAAGAGTGAACATCGACATTCTAGGAGTCAGCAAACTAAAATGGACTGGAATGGGTAAATTTAACTCAGTTGATTATTATATCTACCACTGTGGGCAGGAATCCCTTAGAAGAAATAGAGTAGCCATCATGGTCAACCAAAGAGTCCAAAATGCAGTACTTGGATGCAATTTCAAAAATGACAGAATAATCTCTGTTCATTTCTAAAGCAAACTATTCAATATCATGGTAATCTAAGCCTATACCCCAACCAGTAATGCTGAAGAAGCTGAAGTTGAAAGGTTCTATGAAGACCCACAACACTTTTCAGAACTAACACCTCAGAAAGATATCCTTTTCATTATGAAGTCAAGTCGCTCAGTCATGTCCGACTCTTTGCGGCCCCGTGGACTATAGCCCACCAGGCTCCTCCTGCATGGGATTCCTCAGGCAAGAATACTGGAGTGGGTTGCCATTTCCTTCTCCAGGGGATCTTCTCAATGCAGGGATCGAACCCAGGTCTCCTGCACTGCAGGCAGACGCTTTAACCGCTGAGCTACCAAGGAAGCCCATTAGAATACTGGAGTGGATTGACATTTCCTTCTCCAGAGGATCTTCCCAACCCAAGGATCAAACCCAGGTCTCCCACATTGGAGGCAGACGCTTTGACCTCTGAGCCACCAGGGAAGCCGTTTTCATTATAGGGGACTGGAATGCAAAAGTAGGAAGTCAAGAAACACCTGGAGTAACAGGCAAATTTGGCCTTGGAGTATGGAATGAAGCAGGGTAAAGGTTAATAGAGTTTTGCCAAGAGAACACACTGGTCATAGCAAACACCCTCTTCCAACAACACAAGAGAAGACTCTACACATGGACATCAGCAGATGGTCAACACCAAAATCAGATTGATTAGATTCTTTGCAGCCAAAGATGGAGAAGCTCTATACAGTCAGCAAAGGCAAGACTGGGAGCTGACTGTGGCTCAGACCAGGAACTCCTTATTGCCAAATTCAGACTGAAATTGAAGAAAGTGGGGAAAACCACTAGACCATTCAGGTATGACCTAAATCAAATCCCTTATCACTATACAGTGGAAGTGAGAAATAGATTTAAGGGCCTAGATCTGATAGACAGAGTGCCTGATGAACTATGGGCAGAGGTTTATGATATTGTACAGGAGACACGGATCAAGATCATCCACATGAAAAAGAAATGCAAAAAAGCAAAATGGCTTCATACCATACATCAGATATTTTCCATGCTTATCTCCTCAGTGTGTTTTTACTCATACATTTTAAATAAGTGAGTCTCAACTCTGGTTTTTCCTGGAAGAGCTTTAAAAATTCCTATGCCCAGACCCACTCTTAAAAATTCTGATTCAAATAACCCTGAGTGGTACTTAGAAATTAAATTTTTCTACTTAGAAACTAGGTTTTACTTAAAGCCTTACAGATGATATAATGACCAGCCAGTGTTGAGAATTATTACTTTGAATGAAACAACTCAATTCTACTAGAGCTGAGGTATTACAGATTGCGTGTTCTTCATTGTGGCATTTCTGAGTAATATTTTATTTGTATTGAATAATTTGATATCCCAGGTTCATCAATTTAATTTGACAAACATATCAAGCATTTACTTTGTGTTTAGTGTGGTGACAGACTCTCTGGGGAGGAAGAGATTAAGAACATGAATCAGTTATAGTCTCTTGCATCCAAGAGTTTAAACTATGATGCAGATGGGGAGCCGTATGAATACAAATAAGTAGAATAACAAGTAGGTGAGTGCCAAGAAGATGCTAAAGTGTCAGGTAGGAAAATGGGGGTTCAAAGGAATAAGAAAATGGTACCTTCCTTCTGAGACTATTATCCTTCATGGATGGACTTTGCCAAAGCTATAACTTTTCAAGGAAGCCAGAAGTCACATTATTCTGTGTGAAAAGTCCACTAGCATTGTGCTTTTGCTAACATGGTTATCACCCGGGTCTTGATTAAGCTCCCTCAAGCAGGATGCTAAGCAAACAATGTTAAGAATGAATCCAGCTGTAAGAAAACTTATGTAATTTTTAGGAATCTTGACTGAAAATTGCTTTGTACCATCACTAGGCAATGCTTTTATTACTGTTTTTACTGCTGGCAAATTAGATTACGTGCTGTAGGAATTATGCATAACTGTAGTCTTTTTAATATTTGCTACTGTAATCATTTCTGTAATTATGATATGGAAGTACTGCTGCAAGCTGTTCCAGTGGATGGCTATTTCACTGAGCCCTAATGATGATATCTGCTGAAAATTCTATCTGCAAAGACCCTGCCAGCAAGTGCCTCCCTGGTGATAAGAGGCAGATAAGCTTGATCAGATGCTGTTAATGAGCTTGATTTATGATACTGGTGGTTCAGTCTGACAAGCTATTTGGGGTTTCAGACATTCACATTCCAGCCTTTGGTATGTCCTCCCTCATCCCTTGGGAAGAGAAAGAAACTTGTCAGAATTTGAAACCAACAGGCACTGGAACATCACACTGTTCACAGACCACATTTTCTTTTGAAAACTACCTCCTAGGTGCAATGCCAAGTCATGTAATCCTTGTCAAGAACAAGGTACATAAAGCTGTTAATTAAATAATAAAGACTAATTGTTAATCAAGAAATGCCTTCTACATTAGCTCTGGAAGTTTCCTAAAACATCATGATTAATGTATCTATTACCTGTTTCCACAAAGTGGGGTGATGCCCCAACAGCTGCTGCTTGCTTCGTTTAGTCTGTAGCTCATTACCGGTTCTTATTCTTCCCGATTCATACTGTGGCCAGAAAATGTGTATCTAAACAGTGTATGAGCACATTCCAAGGGGAAAAAATGAACCCAAAATAGAGTGACACATTAATAAAGAACATAGTAGCCCAAGGTAGTGTGATCTGTGGGAGAATTTCCTCTTCCCCAAACCTTTCCTCCAAACACCAGCCTGAATACCATGGTGTCTGGAATTCTGGCCTGTGAGCTATGGAAATAATTCTATTCTTTCCAAGCACCTGTTGGAAAGTTCAAATATTATGGGAGACTGACACCATAAGTTCTCACAGGTTTATGTAATTCTTTTGCCCTGAAATAATTACGTCCACTTGGCCAAAGTGTAATGGACTGCCTTCAAGCTGTACTGAACTCTTCCATGATGAAGTGTCATAGTGAGAGGCTGCTGCTGCTGCTAAGTCACTTCAGTCATGTCTGACTCTGTGTGACCCCATAGACGGCAGCCCACCAGGCTCCCCCGTCCCTGGGATTCTCCAGGCAAGAACACTGAGTGGGTTGCTATTTCCATCTTCAATGCATGAAAGTGCAAAGTGAAAGTGAAGTTGTTCAGTCGTGTCCGACTCTTCGAGAGCCCATGGACTGCAGCCTACTAGGCTCCTCCAACCATGGGATTTTCTAGGCAAGAGTACTGGAGTGGGGTGCCAGTGCTTTCTCTGAGTAAGAGGCTAGAGGCTGTTAACAGGTGTTCAGGATTTGAATTGGTATTAGACCATTAAATGTACATTTTTCTTACAGCTCTGAGTTTTCATTATTGTACAAAGCAAGAAAGTTAGTCACTCAGTCAGGTCCAACTCTTTATGACTCCATGGACTGTAGCCTACCAGGGCTCCTCTGTCCACGTTATTGTCCAGGCAAGAATATTGGAGTGAGTTGCCATTCCCTTCTGCAGGGGATCTTCCCAACCCAGGGACTGAATCTGCATCTCCTGCATTGTAGGCAGATTCTTTATTGAGCCACAGGGAAGCACTTCAAGCTTTGAAATTCAACTCTTATTGCATGAAAGGATAGAGTGGGCTCATACAGGGGAGAAGACACTAGGAGAGGAGCAAAGAGAGATCTCTGAAGAAACACTTCATCACTGTCATAAAGGAGATGCTCATATGACTTTTACTTGCTGAGCAGTAATTCATCTGGGGTCATTAGAGCATGACTGACTATAGAATCTTCTAAGTTCAAAGAACGTTTTCCATATCACTTGTATAATAAGTTTGGTGGGGGCTGTACCACTTGTCTCTGCCAGCACTTAAAAGTCCTTTGGATGAGACAGAAATAGCATAGCCACAAGGCAGTCACCTCCTGACAAGTCCTGCTGAAGTTTGATAAACTTTTTAAACTCTTGTCCATACTTCTTGCTACTTTTTCTCTCACCTCTCTTTCATTTGAATTTGAATAGTGACCCACAATTAAGCTTCTTGTTTTTTCTGTTTTCTTCACTAATTTCTATGTTTTTCTCCTCTATGTTCTTCTCTGTATCTTTGTATACAACTCTCTGGTTAATAAGTAGATCATGGTACCAAAATGAAAGGGCATGACACACTTTTTCTTGGTAACAAGCTTAAGGTTTAACTAAAGAGATAATCATGGAAAAGTATTTTTTTAATGAGATGCAATTTCCACCATTCTCCCGCTAGAATATCTTACTTTCTTTTTATTTTTCTCCACACATACACTCCTCCATTCACCTTTGGAAAATGCAGATGAGAGAATTGACCCAACTAAAAACAGAAATCATTGGAGGAATTCATTGAACATTAACTTTCTAATGGTCAGTTGTGGGGACCTAATCTATTAAGACTAGCAGTATTCTTCTAGCCTTCTTTATTTTGTATCACTGGAAAGTTTTGTTCTCTGTCTAACCATACTAAAAATTAAAAATATTTCATGAGTTAGATCACTTTAACAATGACATCATTCAAACAGTGTCACCTAGGTAATGGAATAATTGCCATAGCAACAAAGCCTTTATCTTTCAGTAGCTATAAAATTTTGACAGATGGGAGAGACTGATTGAAGATTTAAAGCAGGACATAAATATAACACATCTTAGTGGCCAAAGTTGTAGTGATATCTTACAAATTGCTATCTTTTATATACAGATTAAATTGAATGTGAAGTATATATACTGCCATTTATTTCCAAGTTAATTTCACTCTTGACCGAAAGAATATTCTGTTCTTTGAAAAACTGAGATCAGATTGCATTGGGTGACATTAATAAAAGAATGTTTAAAAAATTACAAAATTTTTACAGTAGTAAAAGGAAGACTGCTACAGAATAACTGTTCTTATTAAACTAAGTATCTGTAGTTTTTGCAGCTTTCACTGTCCCTGACAGGAAATTGTGTTAAACTATATTTTCCTTCATTTCTGACTTTACGACTTTGGGTGGGTGGGTGATGTCGCTCAGTCGTGTCCGACTCTTTGCGACCCCGTGGACTGTAACCTATTAGGCTTCTCCATCCATGGGATTCTCCAGGCAAGAATACTGGAGTGGATTGCCATTTCCTTCTCCAGGGGATCTCCCCAACCGAGGTATCGAACCTGGGTCTCTCGCATTGGAGGCAGATGCTTTAACCTCTGAGCCGCGACTGTAGTTTTTCTTAAATGTTAAGCATGTTTGTGTCTGTGCATTTGTGGGTTTGTGTGTCTATATGCTTGCCTTTCCTTCATAGTTAAAAAAGGTGAACTCAGAGCATTTTTTACATAACACATTATAATCATGTAGACAGTTCAAATCTGTTACCTAATTAAAGCAGACATAAAACAAAAAGACATGTAGATATTTCTTGTTCCTCCACCAAAAATAAAACAAAATATGGACAATCAACTTAACTTCTCATTCTTGATTTACTAAAAGTGGGTCTAAGTTATCTTTCACTGGACCATCCAGGCTTTAAAAAACACCTGCTTTGATGGCCAAAGATCTTCAGGGCTTTAGGGCAGATTTGAAGAAAAAGAGAAGCTCTATTTAATAATAATGTATTCTTTGGCATTTCCAGGAACTGAGAAGTTGAATAATAAAAGCACTTAGACTATTAAAATAATCATTTATTAATAAATAATATGTATGGATCCTCTGTCCATGGGATCCTCCAGGCAAGAACACTGGAGTGGGTTGCTATTTTCTTCTCCAGGGGATCTTCCCGACCCAGGAACTGAACCCATGTCTCTTGTGTCTCCTGAATTGACAGGCAGGTTCTTTACCAACTGTGCCACCTAGGAAGCCTTAATACATATATATAAATAAATAATGTATAATGTGTATATATATTTTCATATGTTCATCTACTAAAAAAGAATTTTTACAATATCCCATCAAGGCCTTGAAAAAAATCAGCATTAGTATGTAATAATTTGATAATATTTGTAAATAGCACTCACTCCTTTTCAGATTTTTTTTTTTTTTTGGTCTTTTCCAGCTTACTGAAATCTATGTAATGACTTGAAAAGCTGATTATAAGATTTGCCATGATTTAAACCTAAGCAGAGAGATAAGTCTATATTACACACTTATTCTTAAACACAAAATAATGACACAAGATCTATTCCACTGTCACATCCAAAATCTACAAAGTGCCTTTATTTTTGGCCCTTACAACTGAGAGCAGATCCCATTCAAATCCATAATAATGGAATTGTTCTGTGGAATAATGTGATTGTTTACATGTATATGTGTGTGTGTATGTTTGTGCTTTTGTCAGATTTTTCTTTAGTTCTCTGGCAACCTTTAGAAATTGTATTATAACTTCTTTATCTGTTCAGGCAAATAAATTAAGGTTCATTTCATTCAGAAGCCAAAGCTCTCCCAAAAGAAGCCATGAGCAGATTGTAAAAATTGGTCAGACCTCAAGAGATTACCAGTGAAATTAAAGAATGTTTCACTCCATGCTGACCTTGATGCAGGGCTATCAGAAGGACAAAGCATGAGCTTTAAAGTAATAGTAACATATTTTAATATTTGAACCACAACTTACTAGCTGTAAGTCCCTGCTCTTTCAGCCAACAACAGTTTCTCATTAGAAAAATTAGAAAAATACCTACTTCTTAGGCTGTTTGAATATTACTTCATTTAAATGAATATTGAGGAGTACCTAGGAGAGTGCCTGGCACACAGTGGATATTCAGCAAATATTGACTCCCTTCACTTTTATCTTTATAATTTTACAATCCCTTGGTTCTAGCTATAATTAATGTTAGAACTGAGGTGGGTTAAAGGAGGAAATGATCAATTTAAACGTAGTCTGAAATACACATCTCCAGGGCAGAGGGAAACAATGGAAGGCTAATGAACTAATATATGCTGGCAGCCCATGAGATGTGCAAATGAAATTCTCCCCAAGATCATTTCGGAGGTCAGTAGTGAAGAATTAGTTTCTTCTTGGTCTCAAGCAACCTTTCCTAAAGAAATTATGGAAGATTAAAAAAGTTTCTTAGTTGCTGTGGATCAAGCTTTGGCAGAGCCATTTCATGTTCTCCTGCTTGGTTCACAAAAACTTATTGTGCCAGTAGATACTTAAAACACATTCAGTCAGTTCAGTTCAGTCGCTCAGTCGTATCCGACTCTTTGCAACCTCTGGACTGCAGCACACCAGGCTTCCCTGTCCATTACCAAATCCCGCAGGATTCTCAAATTCATATCGAGTTGATGATGCCATCCAACAATCTCATCCCCTGTCATCCCCTTCTGCTACTGACTTCAATCCTATGCAGCGTCAGGGTCTTTTGCAGTGAGCCAGTTCTTCACATTAGGTGGCCAAAGTACTGGAGTTTCAGCTTCAGAATCAGTCCTTTGGTCGAGTATTCAGGACTGATTTCCTTTACGATGGACCGGTTTGATCTCCTTGTAGTCCAAGGGACTCTCAAGAGTCTTCTACAACACCACAGTTCAAAAATATCATTTCTTCGGTGTTCAGCTTTCTTTATGGTCCAACTCTCATATCCATACAGGACTACTGGAAAACCATAGCTTTGACTAGATTCTGGACCTTTGTTGGCAAAGTAACATCTCTGCTTTTTAATATGTTATCTAGGTTGGTCATAGCTTTTCTTCCAAAGAGCAAACATCTTTTAATTTCATGGCTGCAGTCAGCATCTGCAGTGATTTTGGAGCCCAAGAAAATGAAGTCTGTTATGGTTTCTATTGTTTTCCCATCTATTTGCCATGAAGTGATGGGAATAGATGCCATGATCTTAGTTTTCTGAATGATGAGCTTTAAGCCAACTTTTTCACCCTTTTCTCTCACTTTCATGAAGAGGCTCTTTAGTTCTTTGCTTTCTGCCATAAGGGTGGTATCATCTGCATATCTGAGTTTACTGATATTTCTCCTGGCAATCTTGATTCCAGCTTCTGTTGGAATCAGTAGAATCAAGATGGCAGAGTAGAAGGATGTGCACTCATCTTCGCCTGAGAAAACTCCAAAATTACAACTCGCTGCTGAACAATCTTCAACAGGAGAATGTTGGATCCCACCAAAAAATAGAGATAGCCCATGTCCAAAGGCAAAGGAGAAGCCCCAGCAAGACAGTAAGAGGAGCAAAACTGGATTTAAAATCAAACCACATACCCACCAGAGATGCTCAGAGGGCTCAAACAAAACCTTGTATGTACCAAGGAGACCCCACAGAGACTGATCCAGACCTGCCTTTGAGTGTTTGAATGTCTCCTGTAGAGGTATGGGTCAAAAGTGGCCTGCTGCAAGGGCAGGGGCTGGGTACAGCAGGTCTGGGTGTGCCATAAGCCCTCTTGGAGGAGGTCACCATTAACCCCACCACAGAGCTGGCAGAAATTACAAAGGACTGGGGAAACAGACCCTTGGAGGGCACAAACAAAACCTTGTGCACACCAGGGCCCAGGAGAAAGGAGCAATGACCGCACAAGAGACTGACCAAGACTTTCCCTGAAGGTCCAGGAGTCTCTGGCTGAGGTCTGGGTCAGCGGTGGCCTGCTGTAGGGTCTGGGGCACTGAATGTGGCATTGCATGCACTGAACCTTTTGAAGGAGGTCATTATCTTCATTACCTCCACTATAGTTTGGCCTCAGGTCAAATAACAGAGAGGGAACACAGACTCCCATGGACAGAAAATTGAATTAAAGATTTACTGAGCATGGCCCCACCCATCAGGACAAGACTCAGTTTCCCCTCAGTCAGTTTCTCCCATTAGGAAGCTTCCATAAGCATTTTATCCTTATCCATCATAGGGCAGAAAGAATGAAAACCATAATCACAGAAAACTAATCAAACGATGGACCACAGCCTTGTCTAACTCAATGAAACTATGAGCCATGCTGTGTAGGGCCACCCAAGATAAATGGGTCATTGTGGAGAGTTCTGACTAAATGTGGTCCACTGGAGAAGGAAATAGTAAAACAGTGTAGTATTCTTGCTTTGAGAATACCATAAACAGTATAAAAAGGCAAAAAGATAGGACACTGAAAGATGAACTTGCCAGGTTAGTAGGTGCCCAATATGCTACTGGAGATCAGTGGAGAAATAACCCCAGAAAGAATGAAGAGATAGAGCCAAAGGAAAAACAACACTCAGATGTGGATGTGACTGGTGATGGAAGTAAAGTCCAATGCTGTAAAGAACAATATTGCACAGGAACCTGGACTGTTAGGTCCATGAATTAAGGTAAATTCAGTTCAGTTCAGTCACTCAGCCATGTCCAACTCTTTGCAACCCCATGAATCGCAGCACGCCAGGCCTCCCTGTCCATCACCAACTCCTAGAGTTCACTCAAACTCATACCCATCGAGTTGGTGATATCATCCAGATAGCTCATCCTGTTGTCCCCTTCTCCTCCTGCATCAGAGTCTTTTCCAATGAGTCAACTCTTTGCATGAGGTGGCCAAAGTATTGGAGTTTCAGCTTCAGAATCAGTCCTTCTGATGAGTATTCAGGACTGACTTCCTTTAGAATGGACTGGTTGGATCTCCTTGCAGTTCAAGGGACTCTTGAGAGTCTTCTCCAACACCACAGTTCAAAGGCATCAACTGGAAGTAGTCAAATAGGAATGGCAGGAGTGAACACTGACATTTTAGGAATCCGTTAACTAAAATGTACTGGAATGAGTGAGTTTAATTCAGATGATTCTTATATATACTACTGTGGGCAAGAATCCCTTAGAAGAAATGGAGTAGCCCTCACAGTCAACAAAAGAGTCCGAAATGCAGTACTTGGACACAATCTCAAAAATGATAGAATGATTTCTGTTCATTTCCAAGGCAAACAATTCAATATCACAGTATTGCAACTCAGTGCCCCAGCCAGTAACGCTGAAGAAGCTGAAGTTGAAAGCTTCTACGAAGACCTATGAGACCTTCTAGAACTAACACCCAAGAAAGATGTCCATTTCATCATAGGGGACTGAAATGCAAAAGTAGGAGGTCAAGAGATAGCTGAAGTAAAATGAAGCAGGGCAAAGGCTAGCAGAGTTTTTCCTAGTGAACGCACTGGTCATAGCAAACACCCTCTTCCAAAAACACAAGAGAAGACTCTATACATGGTCATCACCAGATAGTTAATACCAAAATCAGATTGATTATATTCTTTGCAGCCGAAGATGGAGAAGCTCGATACACTTAGCAAAAACAAGACAGGGAGCTGACTGTGGCTCAGATCATGAACTCCTTATTGCCACATTCAGACTTAAATTGAAGAAAGTAACAAAAACCACTAGAGCATTCAGGTATGGCCTAAATCAAATTCTTTATGATTATACAGTGGAAATGACAAATAGTTTCAAGGGATTAGATCTGAGAGAGTGCCTGTGCCTGAAGAACTATAGACAGAGGTCTGTGACATAGTACAGGAGGCAGTGATCAAGACCACCCCAAGAAAAAGAAATGAAAAAAGACAAAATGGTTGTCTGAGGAGACTCTACAAATAGCTGAGAAAAGAGAAGCCAAAGGCAAAGAGAAAAGGAAAGATATACTCATTTAAATTCAGAGTTCCAAAGAATAGCAGGAAATAAGAAAACCTTCCTCAGTGATCAATACAAAGAAAAAGAGGAAAACAATAGAATGGGAAAGACTAGAGATCTCTTCAAAAAAAATTAGAGATGCCAAGGGAACATTTCATGAAAAAATGGGCACAATAAAGAAGAGAAGTGGTATGGACTAAACAGAAGCAGAAGATATTAAGAAGAGCTAGGTAGCAACAATACACAAAGAACTATACAAAAAAGATACTCATGACCCAGATAACCAGGATAATGTACTCATTCATCTAGTGCCAAACATCCTGGATGTGAAGTCAAGTGGGCCTTAGGAAGCAGCACTACAAACAAAGCTAGTGGAGGTGATGCAATTCCAGTTGAGCTATTTCAAATCCTAAAAGATGATGCTGTGAAAGTGCTGCACTCAATGTGCCAGCAAATTTAGAAAACTTAGCAGTAACCACAGGACTGGAAAAGATCAGTTTTCATTCCAATCCCAAAGAAAGACAATGCTAAAAAATGCTCAAACTACCACACAATTGCACTCATCTCATATGCTAGCAAAATAATGCTCAGTCCCCAAGCCAGGCTTCAACAGTATGTGAACCATGAACTTCCAGATGTTCAAGCTGGATTTAATAAAGGCAGAGGAACCAGAGATCAAATGGCCAACATCTATTGTATCACTGAAAAAGCAAGAGAGTTCCAGAGAAATATCTACTTCTGCTTTACTGAGTGCACCAAAGCCTTTGACTGTGTGGATCACAACAAACTGTAGAAAATTCTTAAAAGAGATGGGAATTCCAGACCACCTTACCTGCCTTCTAAGAAATCTGTGTACAGGTCAAGAAGCAACTGGACATGAATCAACAGACTGGTTCTAAAACACATTAGGTTTAAAATACAGTCAAACGACTCTAGGCAACTGAGAATATGTAAGTGACATGAACTGTGTGTGAAGGACTGACCAATCCTTTAAGGGAATGAAGTCACAATCAGGAGAAATATATTTTTCTCAAAAGTGTAGAAAAGTTAATGTGTATTAATTTTTCTTCAAAATATGAATGGCTACTCAACACTACCTTGGACAATATTATTTTGATAAATTTTTAAAGGGAATAAAATCTGTACCATGAGACTGAATAACTAGCTTGTTTGTAAGTGAGTTAAGTTTGTGTCTGGGATGGTTAGTTTAGCACAGAAGTCGTAAGATGATACTGGTGTGACAACACCAGCATGACAGCACCAGATGCATCTGAACTAAGTCTTCTGAGCAAAGGGAAGGCTCAGTTTAAAGAGACATTGTTTTGCATTTCCTCCCAAATAGACACAGCAAGATGGAAATGCTTCTACTGTGTCAGAAAAAGAGTTTGCTCTCTGCAGACAGTAATTTGGAGAGGCCAGATCATGGAGCAACAGAAAAAAATGAGCCCCAGAAAGCTGTCATACTGAGCTCATGCAGATTCTGAGCTCCAGGAAGTCCCCATATGATACAGAACTAAACTGGGTTTCTTTCTACCCTAAACCTGACATAAAAGAAGTAACACAGGTGAGATACACAAGTATTAAAGTCTAATCAAGTTTAAACATAACAAAAACAGAACCAAAATAATAAACCTCAGGATAATGTGAAAAAAACACAGGACTCTGGCCAGAATCTAAGCCATAGGCGATGTTTTCTTCCTGTTATGAATAATTTATTTCAAAGGTAAAGGAGAAGGTAACGTGATCCTAAAATAAGATTCTATTTCAGTTTTGTCTGAGACTTGCATGCCTAGAGCAAGTCCCCTAATAGCCAGGTGCTGGACCACCTAAGCAAGACTTGGAAAGGAAGTGATTAGAAAACGAGTTTGCCCTCCTTGGCTCAACTTTCACCCTGAGGATATGTAAGAGAGATTTGAAACGCCAAGAAGTTGTATTTTCAGAGAAAATTTCTCTCTGCAGTATTTCTCCTGTGGGAAATGGAAGGGGCCTGCTTAACAATTACCTTAAGAAGTCTGAAAGGAGCTCCAGGAAAACTCCTTAAAGAATGCTGGATTACCTTAGCTGGACTTTTTAGGATGCAGACACTGGTGCCAGAACCATGTCAGTTTCTAAATAGCAAAACAGCAAACTGCATTAGAGAGTAGATCCACGTCATTAGATGGTGAGTCAAAGGGGCATAGTATCAGGACCAGAGAAGGACTCCACAGTAGGTATAGGCCTGGGGTCCTACTCCAGACTGATGAGATCTACAAGGAGGTTTTGGATTGCCAGAAAAGCAGGGTTTGCTAGAGGACGTAAAAGTAACTGCTAGAAAATAAGACATATCAGCATTATTGTCTATGTAAGGGCAGGTTCCAAGAGAGGGGGCACCCAAAATGTGCCCCACAAAATTGCTTATGATTATACCCTACTAACTTCTACTCTTTTACAATAATTGTGTCATTTATAATGAGTGGTGAGATAAGCTCCAGGTCTCTTTTATCTACAGGTAGGCCTGTAATCAGTCCCGTATCAAAGCAAAAGACTGGAGGACTATTATCTCAAGAAATATAATTACTACAGAGATACTGCTTATAGGTTCAGACATTTTGGATCTCTCAATGATATTCCAGAGCCCCCTAAACGCTCAGTTCAGTCGCTCAGTCCTGTCCAATTCTTTGTGACACCAGGCTTCCCTGTCCATCACCAACTCCTGGAGCTTACTCAAACTCTTGCCCATCAAGTGGTGATGCCATCCAACCATCTCATCCTCTGTTGTCCCCTTCTGCTCCTGCCCTCAATCTTCCCAGCATCAGGGTCTTTTTAAATGAGTCAGTTCTTTGCATCAGGTGGCCAAAGTATTAGAATCGGTCTTTCCAGTGAATATTCAGGGTTGATTTCCTTTAGCATGGACTAGTTGGATCTCCTTGCAGTCCAAGGGACTCTCAAGAGTCTCTTCCAACAACGCAGCTCAAAAGCATCAAATTTTCAGCACTCAACTTTCTTTATAGTCCAACTCTCACATTCATACATGACTACTAGAAAGACCATAGCTTTGACTAGATGGGATTTTGTTGGCAAAGTAGTGTTTCTGCTTTTTAATATGTTGTCTAGGTTGGTCATAGCTTTTCTTCCAAGGAGAAAGTGTCTTTTAATTTCATGGCTGCAGTCACCATCTGCAGTGATTTTGGAGCCCCAAAATATAAAGTCACTCACTATTTCCACTGTTTCCCTATCTATTCCCCATGAAGTGATGGGACCAGATGCCATGATCTTAGTTTTCTGAATGTTGAGTTTTAAGCCAACTTTTTCACTCTCCTCTTTCACTTTCATCAAGAAGCTCTTTAGTTCCTCTTTGTTTTTTGCCATAAGGGTGGTGTCATCTGCATATCTGATGTTAGGCTCATTCTTTTGCTAAATTTCTCTGGTCAAAATCCTTGTTATGCACACATTTTCCAATCAAAGTTTCAGTGCTTTGGTCTCATTCTTAGATATGAAGGGCAGGCAAGAATCATAGGCCATTTAAGGAAATCATTAGCATAAAGGACAGAGGAAAAACAAGCAAGGTGACAGGAAATTTTTAAAAAGAAGTACAGATTATATCATCAGAGATATGTTATTTTATACACAAAACAAAAGCAGGACAATGGACAAGGAGAGAAAAAGAAATAGCATATGCGAATATATGATGGGAACAATTTAACAGGTTGAGCACATTTTCAAGAAATTAGAACAAATATATGAAGAGATGAATAGCTAAAAGAGGGAGAGAAATATCAAAATTAGAGGTTTATTCCTCTAACAAAGGAATAAGATAGAGATTGGATTGAGACAGAGATTCAATTGGATAGAGAAAAATATTTTCTGTAAAAGAGAAGGAATAGAGAAAATTATAAGCTTAATAAATTGAAATATTTATTAGAATCAAAGAGCTTGGGTTTCTAGACTTAGAGGGTTCTCTAAGGGTCTAGAATCATTGTAACCACAGAACAGCTCAGAACCAGCTCAAAACTGACCTTATCCTCTTTCTAATAAAATACTGAGTTGTCTTTCAGAGACAACAGTACAAAACCACAAGTCACATAACCAAAGCCAAGTACAGAGGAGAAAATTTGGACCTCAAACAACACCTAAAACCAAAGTATGGCCAAATTCCAACTGAAATCTGCCTGCCAGTGCTTCCAACACCAACCCTTCTTCCCTAACTCACAAAAGTTTGATCCAACCTTTGATCAGGGAGAAAGACTGGAGCCATTTCATTTTCCCTGTGCTCTTGCTGGTCAACCTTGCAATAACAGTTCTTATTTTTTAAAAATCTAGTACCAGGCATTGGCAAATACATGCTTCCAACAGCAAGCCCTTTGCTGGGTGGTGTCATGAATATAAATAAATAAATAGCACAAATATAATTCCCACTGAGAAATATCTTGAGTTTGAAAATTCTCATAAAGACTAAAATATTCTAGGAGGTAGAAAACACATTATAAAGGAAAATAATTAAGATTTCCTGTGCCTTCAAACATGTCAGTGGTCACATCTGAAACTAGAAGTAATAGAAGAAAGCCTTCAAAAACTTGACTAAAAATTATTTCTTACTCAGAAGTCTACATTTAATTAATCTGTAAGCCAAGTATAAGATACAATAAAGATGTTTTTCTCATTTGTGAGGTTAACATTTTATCTCTCTCATATCCTAGAAGTGATGTTCAAGAAATTAAAGTAAAAAAACAAAAAGAATAAACCAAGAAGAGAAAAATATAGGAACCTAATATACAGGGTCCCTCATGCACAGCCCTGGGGAAAGGAAGATAACCCAGGACGTCAGCTGTACACTTGACCTAAAAATCAATCAAATGAGATAGGAACAAGAGGATGGAAGACTCTAGAAGACATGATATCCCCCCCAAAAAAAGGGGGTCTACTTGATATTTGGCCATTATTAATAAAGAAATTAAATAAATTCTAATTAGTTAAACACATAAAACTTAAATAAATTTTACTTCCCTGAAGTTGATATAAGTTTGAGAGGATAGGAGAGGTAATATGAGTAAATAACACTGGGAAGTTTTTGTAGATTAACTTAAAAAGTTAAAAATTGATAACTGAAGAAGTACCAATATATGCTTATTATTTATTCTATTTCAGAGATGGCTCTTGGGTTCCTAGAAAAGAAATTCCTAAGTTGTAGAGGATTTAAATCTCAAAGGGGCAAACAATTAATAGTTGCAACTTTCTAAATAACTGTTCTAAGAGAAGGGAGATCAGGGACCAACAAGAAATAATAAATCTTTCTAAATTATAGTCAAACTAAGGCTGTCTTGGTCACTGCAAATAGAAAGAGGAGACCCCTTAATTATTTCTGAGGCTAATATGACTTTGAAACTAAAGCAGAAGAGCGTAGTACTAACTAAAAATGAAAATTACAAGTCAATATCACTCATGAATATTTATGCAAAACTGCTAAACAAAATAATAGCTACTATATCTAGGAATGGACTTCCCTGGTAGCTCAGCTGGTAAAGAATCTGCCTACAATGTCCAAGATCTGGGTTCGATCCCTGGGATGGGAAGATCCCCTGGAGAAGGGAACAGCTGCTCACTCCAGTATTCTTGCTTGGAGAATTCCATGGACTGTATAGCCCACGGGGTTGCAAACAGCTGGACATGACTGAGCGACTTTCACTTTCATATATAGGAAGACATTTTAAACTCTACGGATTTTATCCTGGAAATGAAAAGTTGAATTTAGATTTAAATATCTATTAAATGTAATTTGCTATATAAATAGATTAAGGAGAAGATACACATGATCATTTCAATCAGTTCAGTTCAGTTCAGTTGCTCAGTCGTGTCCGACTCTTTGTGACCCCATGAATCGCAGCACGCAGGCCTCCCTGTCCATCACCAACCCCCGGAGTTCACTCAGACCCACATCCATCGAGTCAGTGATGCCATCCAGCCATCTTATCCTCTGTCGTCCCCTTCTTCTCCTGTCCCTAATCCCTCCCAGCATCAAAGTCTTTTCCAATGACTCAACTCTTTGCATGAGGTGGCCAAAGTATTGGATTTTCAGCTTTAGCATCATTTCTTCCAAAGAAATTCTAGGGTTGATCTCCTTCAGGATGGACTGGTTGGATCTCCTTGCAGTCCAAGGGACTCTCAAGAGTCTTCTCCAACACCACAGTTCAAAAGCATCAATTCTTCGGTGCTCAGCCTTCTTCACAGTCCAACTCTCACATCCATACATGACCACAGGAAAAACCATAGCCCTGACTAGACGGACCTTAGTCAGCAAAGATCATCTCAATAGTTGACAACAAAACCTCTGAACAGAATTCAACACTAATTCACAAATAAAAAGAAACCAAGAAGTTAGGAAAATATTGAGAAAAGTTTTCTTTTTCATAATAAAGGGTATTTATAAATCCTAATTATAACATAAACATTGGAAGAATCAGCATTCCTCTTAATAGCAAGCATTAGATAAAGACACTTGCAATTATTACTTCTACTTCATAATGTGCTAGGTGTTCTTATCATCATATTCAAAGAAAATGAAAGAAAAGAACACAACAATATATCATCTCAATAGTTGACAACAAAACCTCTGAACAGAATTCAACACTAATTCACAAATAAAAAGAAACCAAGAAGTTAGGAAAATATTGAGAAAAGTTTTCTTTTTCATAATAAAGGGTATTTATAAATCCTAATTATAACATAAACATTGGAAGAATCAGCATTCCTCTTAATAGCAAGCATTAGATAAAGACACTTGCAATTATTACTTCTACTTCATAATGTGCTAGGTGTTCTTATCATCATATTCAAAGAAAATGAAAGAAAAGAACACAACAATAAAATTAAGAGGCCTGTGGTCTAAAACAAAGTAGAAATAAAGATTCCATTATTTTATTTTAATGAATTTGGACAAGCTAATTATAAAATTCATACAGGAAAACAAAAAGTCAAGAATAATAAGATATTACTGAAGAACAGAATAAGATGACTTATTTTATAATAAGTCTTATTTTAAACCTATTTTGGAGTTTCCCTGGTGGCTCAAGGTAAAGAATCCATCTGCCAATGCAAGAGACTTCAGATTCCATCCCTGGGTCAGGAAGATCCCCCTGGACAAGGAAATGGCAACCCACTTCAGTATTCTTTCCTGGGAAATCTCAAGAAGAGTCTGGCAGGCGACAAACCATGGGGTCACTGAAGAGTAGGACATGACTTAGCAACTACACAATAACATCACTGGGCATAAATGGCCAACCTATAGTACCTGTGCCATACTCAGGAACTGATCAGAAGGAACCCTGGGAGAGCACGGCTTCGATCTGAACATGGCAGTGAATCTGAACGTGTACCAACTCAAGGTTGCTGTTGATGTGGGTTGTTGTGGAGATGCCCACATCCACAGAATACATTTCTGTGATAGGAGATTTGAGTGGTGCATTTCTATGTTCACATAAAATATAATCCACTGAATGAAAAGGAGTTCAAGAACCTATACTGATATAATTATATAAATAGACAAATGAAGTAAGAAAAGCTTTTGTTTTAATAGAATGCCAATTGATAAATATAGGAAGAAATTCACAGTGGGCATCAGCATAGTAAAAATTGATGATTCAGGCAAAAATCATCAAAGGATGCTAAAACTACTAAGTAATATTTAGATGAGGGGAGAGCATATATAAACAGATTCAAAGTTCAGTTCAGTTTAGTTGGTCAGTTGTGTCCAACTCTTTGCAACCCCATGGACCGCAGCACACCAGGCCTCCCTGTCCATCACCCACTCCCTCCGGTTTCCCAAACTCATGTCAATCAAGTTCATGATGCCATCAAACAATCTCATCCCTTGTCATCTCCTTCTTCTCCTGCCTTCAATCTTACCCAGCATCAGGATCTTTTCCAATGAGTCAGTTCTTCACATCAGGTGGCCAAAGTATTGGAATTTCAGCTTCAGAATCAGTCCTTCCAATGAATATTCAGGACTGATTTTCTTTAGGATGGACTGGTTGCATCTCTGTGTAGTCCAAGGGACTCTCAAGAGTCTTCTCCAACATCACAGTTCAAAAACATCAGTTCTTTGGTGTTCAGCTTTCTTTATGGTCCAACTCTCACATCCATACATGACTACTGGAAAAACCATAGATTTAACTAGGCAAAACTTTGTTGGCAAATTAGTGTCTCTGCTTTTTAATATGCTGTCTAGGTTTGTTATAGCTTTTCTTCCAAGGAGCAAGCGTCTTTTAAAAATTTCATGGCTGCAGTCACATTCTGCAGTGATTTTGGAGCCCAAGAAAATGAAGTCTGTCACTGTTTCCACTGTTTCCCCATCTACTTGCCATGAAGTGATGGGAATAGATGCTATGATCTTAGTTTTCTGAATGTTGAGCTTTAATCCAACTTTTTCACTTTCCACTTTCACTTTCATCAAGAGGCTCTTTAGTTCTTTGCTTTCTGCCATAAGGGTGGTGTCATCTGCATATCTGAGTTTATTGATATTTCTCCATGCAATCTTGATTCCAGCTTGTGCTTCATCATGCCTGGCATTTTGCATGATATACTCTGTATATAAGTTAAATAAGCAGGGTGACAATATACAGCTTTGATGTACTCCTTTCCTGACCTGGAACCAGTCTGTTGTTCCATGTCCTGTTCTGTTGCTTCTTGACCTGCATGCAGATTTCTCAGCAGGCAGGTAACGTGGTCTGCTATTACCAACTCTTTAAGAATTTTCCACAGTTTTCAGTGATCCACATGGTCAAAGGCTTTAGCATAGTCAATGAACAACAGATCCAACAGATGCTGGCAATTTGATCTCTGATTCCTCTGCCTTTTATAAATCAGATTCAAAGTATCTTTCCACAAAATACTTACTAATTACAAAGAAAACAAATAGGAATTTTTCAGTGAAGTCACATGGCAGATACTACCTTAACCAAGTAATCCAGGTTAACATCATGAGTTATGGGATAAAATGACACCCTCTACCCCATGAAATAACACAGTGAGAAGGAAACAACATCACTTCTATTATTCCTGACCACAAAATTTATTAGCCTAAAATTGGTTACATAGAAACATCAGACATCCAAACACACTATAAAATAATTGGCCTTTACTCTTCAAAAATACAAAAAATAAATCATAAAAGGGAGAAAAACTGAGAAAATGTGCCAGATTATGTGAATGAAATAGACACAACAACTAAATGCAATAAGTAATCCTGAATTGGATATTAGACAGAAACTTGGAGGGGTGGGTAAGGAAACACAGACTACAAAAGCCCTTGTGGGAAAAAGTAAAATTCAAAGCTTGACAATTACATAATAACTTGTATTCATGTCTATTCCCTGATTTTGATAGTTTTTCTGTAGTTAGAACCTGTCCTTGTTCTTAACAATCACACACTGAAGTACTTAGGAGTTGCACCATAATCTCAATAGCTCAGAAAAGAAATCATATACATATATTACATAAGTTCAGTATAGGTTACTCCTTATTAGTGTTGGTGCTGCTATTTACCACTTATATTAGATGAAACAATTCATTCCAAAGGACAATATTAACAATAAGAAATAATGAACACAATAAAGAGGGAAAAGATAAGTAATAGCCTCCCTCCCACCAAAAAAAAAAAAAAAAAACCTCAGTGAAATTTCACTAAAGATACTCTGGGTATGTTGTCTAAACTAAAAGCTTAGAAATGATTTGCTAGACATCCTGGACAGGACTAAGGTTTCTGGCCACATGCAAAAGAAAAATTCACGTGGAGCTGAGTGCCAGGTGAGAAATCCAGCACCGTGAGTATAGGCTTCAGGAAACTCTTTGTTGGCCTGTATCCCTGACAGAAGAGAAGCATTTCAAAGGCCAGCTGAGACTAAATCAGCAGACTATGGCTGCCTTGTTCAGTTACATGTAAGTACAAACCAAAGAGGATAATCCATGTGCCTAGGCTAATTTCATACAAAATGCTTTGGACAGGACTAAGGTTTCTGGCCACATGCAAAAGAAAAATTCACGTGGAGCTGAGTGCCAGGTGAGAAATCCAGCACCGTGAGTATAGGCTTCAGGAAACTCTTTGTTGGCCTGTATCCCTGACAGAAGAGAAGCATTTCAAAGGCCAGCTGAGACTAAATCAGCAGACTATGGCTGCCTTGTTCAGTTACATGTAAGTACAAACCAAAGAGGATAATCCATGTGCCTAGGCTAATTTCATACAAAATGCTAACTCCTAGCAGGTGTTCCTGTGCTTCCATGTTGACTCAGTGGTAAAGAATCCACCTGCCAACACAGGAGATGCAGGTTCAATCCCTGGGTCAGGAAGATCCCCTGGAGGAGGAAATGGCAACCCACTCCAGTATTTTTGCCCTGGAAAACCCCATGGACAGAGGGGCCTGACGGCCTACAGTCCATGGAGTCACAGAGTCAAACATGACTGAGTTACTAAAATAACAACAAACCAAATACTACTAGTAATGCTCCAGCCAAGGACACTCAAGCATACGGTGGGGTGGGGGTGGAGGGGGGATGACTTTTACCAAATACCATTTGTAAGTCAATGTGAAAAGTAATGCTAACTCTCCAAAATTTGATGGTTTCTAAGTCACAGGAGCATTTTGGCTAATTGACTAACTAAATCCTCCACATTTGTGAGATATTTTAGCTATGTGTAGACACAACCTCTTCACAGTGTTCTGCTTTTATTTGCTTTCAATGCATATTAAAGCAGCAACAGGCACTGGGTATAGTGTCACCTACAACCACAGGGCTTTAGATCTCAAGTTGAACCACCTTACAAAGATTTGAGAAACCATAGCTCAGTAGCTGACAAATTCAACAAAATCTAAGTGGCTTACATAAAAATGTACAGATGGTTTCTCATTGATGCAGTTTATAAAATGTGCCTAGCTGTTGTTTAAAATATACATTTAAGAAACAAAACCTCAGGATTGCAAATTACCATAATTTTGATAGCCCATGTAGTAATTCTTAAACAGCACATATATTAATAGCTTAAGATCCTTGTTACTTTTCATTTCATTCAAAGTACCAGAAACATTTTTTCTTCTTGTAATCATAGAGATTTTTTAATATGTGAGAGTATTTTATGTGAACACTTGAAAAATTAACTTTCAATACACCTTTCAGCTCCCTCTGGATCACTTTTTCATAGGAAACAGTTTTTTTATGCAATGTATACCAATAAATAGATTAATTTCTCCCTGTTGAAATAAATTTATTTCCATGCTTCTATCTTGCTAGTATAGTAATTTCATGTGAATAAAGAACAAATCCCAAATGTACTCCCACCTTCACAAGAAATGCTGAATACTCAGAGGCACTGACATATGAACAAAACTCTGTGGTACAGCACATTATACTTAGATAATAATCAATCAAAGTTCAAGTTAGAACCCAGAAATAAACTCGTGCATATATGGTCAATTAATTTATGACAAAGGAGCCAAGAATGTAAAATGGGGAAAGAATAACCTCTTCAAAAAGTGTTGTGAAGACTGGAGAGCCATAACCCAAAGAATGGAACTGGATTCCTGTCTTGGAATGTACACAAAATCAGCTCAAAATGAGCTCAAGAGTTGAATGTACATCCTGAAAATATAAAACTCTTAGAAGAAAATATAGAAGATAAGCTCCTCAACCTCAGTTTTGAGCAATCATTTTTTTAAAAATTGAAACCAAAAGCAAAGGTAACAAAAGTAAAAATAAACAACTTGAACTGCATCAAGCTATGACACTTCTGCACAGCAAATAAAACCATTGACAAAATGAAAAGGCAACTTATGGATTGAGAGAAAATATTTCCCATTACTCATGTGTTAAGAGGTTAATATCCAAAATATAGAAAGAACTCAATACAACTGAATAATAATAAAACCAAACGACCTAATTAATAATGGGTAGAGTGTCTAGACACGAGTGACTTCACTTTTCACTTTCATGCATTAGAGAAGGAAATGGCAACCCATTCCAGTGTTCTTGCCTGGAGAATCCCAGGGATGGGGGAGCCTGGTGGGCTGCCATCTATGGGGTCTCACAGAGTCGGACACAACTGAAGCAATTTAGCAGCAGCAGCAGCAGCAGAGTATCTAGATAGGCATTTTTGCAAAGACATACAAATGTCCAACAGGTGCATGAAAAGGTGCTCAACATTCCTAATCATCAGAAAATAAAAATCAAAACTACAATGAAACATCATCTCACACTTTATGGAATGCCTGTAACAAAGAGATGAAGGCAAGTGTTGGTAACAATAGAAAGAAAAGGGAATTCTCGTGTGCTATTGGTAAGAATGTAAGTTGGTATAGCCATTACAGAAAACGATATGGAGGTTCCTAAAAAATTTAATAAAAGAACTACATGTATCAGCAATCCCACTTTTAGGTACATGTCCAAAGGAAATACAAAAGATGTCAAAGGGATATCTGAACTCAAAGAGATGTACTGCAGCATTTTCCATAATAGTCAAGATGCAGAAACAGCCTGTCTATCAGTGCATGAATGGATAGAGATGGTTTTATATATATGGTATAGTACTCACACAAGAGAAAAAGTTATTCCTGCTATTTGTGACAGCATGAATGTACATTAAGGGCATTATGCTAACTGAAAGAAGGGAGAGAGAAAGACAAATACATGATATCACTTATATGTAGAATCTTATTAAAAAGCCCAACAGAAACTAGAATGGTGATTACAAGGGACTGGAGGATTGGGGGAAAGGGGAAATATTAGCTAAACTTTAAGTTTTAAGATGGAATAAATTCTGGGGATCTAATATTCAGCATGGCGACTAGTTATCAATATGTATTATACACTTGAAAGCTGCTAAAAGAGCAGATCTCAAATGTTCTTATCACAAAGAAATGGTAATTATGTGAAGAGACAGATGATAGCTAATGTTATGATGGAAATCCCTTTGCAGTATATAAGCATGTTATAAACATTAAACTTATACAGTATTATATGTCTATTATATCTCAACAAAGATGGAAAAAGAAAAAAATTGTACTTTGGGTGATATTTTTATAATACAGGGAATAATGGTAGTAACTTTTTTACTTTTTAACAGAAAATTTTAAAAACAAGTAACTTTTTATTTAAAATGATCATTGATGGGTGAACCACAGTAATATGTCACTCAGCAATACACATACATGAAAAATATTACAGTGTTTTATTATAGATTGAGACAGTTTTCTCTTCCAAACAGATTGAGACAGTTTTCAGTTCCAAATAGATTACAGTCTATTAAATTAAAGTTTTGACTGCTTATTGTCAGGATCCCAGTACATGTTAGACCAATTAAAATAACTAATGAGAAAAGGACCATTTGGGCATTTAGAATAAGGTCTATTATAAAGTTAATTACTTCTCATGTATTAGAAAATTTGAATTGGAAAAATGCAGGCTATTTCATAATATAGACATGTAACATAAAAGAGAAGGAAAGAAAAAAAGAAACAATAATCAGCAGCTTGATGATGAAATTTACATCCTCAAAGACTCTCTGCATTTCCAAGTTACAGATTCCCCCGTCCCTAAGTACTTATATTTTAGAATAACATATGTTCTTTTCCAGTTAGTTTCATAATTATAATCACATTTCATGCTCATTAAAGTGAGTTAGAGTCTTAAGGCAAATTTAAGATTTATGATGAAATGAGAAGACTAGAATGCCGTGGTGGAAAGGAAACTTTGGCACCATTACTTAATTATTTCCTAGGCTATTTTTCTACCGTTATCCAAATGAATGCAACAGTTGTAAGCAATGTTGGCAAAAGTTAGAACACTGAAATTAACAATCAAACAGGCCATTTTATACTGCTGATGTGCATTTGCTTGAGCTCCTTGGGATCGGTACAAAGACTTAAATAGAACCATTTCTAGGAAGGAGAAGAGAGGGTTTGATTGTGACAGATGATATTGACCAATTCTCTACAGCTTAAAGTGCATAGCTGTACAGTTTTATTGCAATGTGCTTCCTGCCTCATCATTAGGATGAAGGTAAATTATTGCATCTTTTTTCTCAGAAAGCATGATTGGCCCTTGGCCAGTAAGCAAGGATCTTCCTCTTCTCTTTCATTGCCCTTTATCTCTTACTTTTCTTATAACCACCCATTACTTTTCTGACATAACTGGGATCTGATCTTATATGTTAGATAACAAGTTTCTGATGGCAAGAACAGAATCTTTACCATCCTGGTACCCATACAGTTGGGGAAGGAAATGGCAACTCACTCTAATATTCTTGCCTGGGAAATCCCACGGACAGCGGAGCCTGGTGGGCTACAGTCCACAAGGTCGAAAAAGAGTTGGACACAACTTAGCAACTGACAACAAGCCACATAGTACCTTGTGAAAAACAGGGCCTTGTGAAAAATGGCCATTAGTTAACAACTGTCCAGTGAAACTCTTTACAGGATGTGATAAGCTGACCCCAAATTCTCTCTGACTCCATTCTGCCACACAGGCTGCACGAATGGAGGAGGTCACATCAAGCTTTAGCCTTCCAGGGTCTGCACTGTTTCCATTCCCTGAGAGTAGCTCTTTCATAGTCAAATGCTAGGTCTTTGGAAATATCCCACAGATGTTCATATATCTGAGGTAGATAAGGGCCACGGACTGAAAAAAGAAAATCCAGATAACAAAACTGGAGAAAATGATAGAGAGGTGCTTGATGTGAGAAATGTCATAGCCCAAGTAGGGGGAAAAAAAAAAGGCAAAAAGACTAGTAAAGGGATAAGTTCAGTATGTCAGTAAATGACAGAGAGGTGAAAAAATCCTCGCATGTTATGATAATATGGGGTGTGAACTTACTTTTGAATCTTCAGAAAAGAGGACTGGAGTTCCATGGTTTACTAGGTATTCTGGGGGAAAAAAAAAAGATGTCAGTATAATTCTTTGGAATAGAATATAATTTATTTAGGCATAAAGGCAGTGAGACACCAAGAAAGAAATGGAGTAGACAGCAGGCATATTTCCTGTAATACAGTGAAGGATGGTACAAAGTGTCATTTATAAAATGTTGTGTTTTCACATGGACAGGCATCACCACATATGAAGAAAAAATGGCATTTAATCCTGATAACTCAGCCCCTAAAAATGTAAATTGTAGAACTGCCATTTGGAAGTTCTGGTTCCAAACTAAGTAGTTGTGTTACTTCCTGTTACACTTTGATCTTCTACTAAAGGTCAGACATTCTTTATATAAACTGAAGGCACAACAGAGAAGAGGGACACTATCTCCTTACATAAGCCCTCTCTTTTTCCCACTGGACTCACAGTAGATCATGTACCTCTAAAGCCTATTTTACCTACTGTGGTGCCCTTGGCCATATCATGTCCCACAATGGAATGGTCCCTTCTTTCTTGTCCTAATTTTTCGTAACTGCAAATCATAATTTCTGCTTGCAATCTTTCTGTTGTTTTTTTCAGTTGCCCAGTCACATCTGACTCTTTGTGACCCTGTGGACTGCAGTGCACCAGGCCTCCCTGTCCCTCTCTGTCTCCCAGAGTTTGCCCAAGTTCATGTTCACTGCATTGGTGATGCCATCCAGCCATCTCATCCTCTGACATCCTTTTCTCTTTCTGCTCTCAATCTTTCCCAGTATCAGGGACTTTTCCAAAGGGTCCGCTGTTCATGTCAGGTGACCAAAATACTGGAGCTTCAGCTTTAGTATCAGTCCTTGCAATGCATATTCAAGGTTGATTTCTCTTAAGATTGACTGGTATGAATGAGCTCCTTGCTGTCCAAAGGACTCTCAGGAGTTTTCTCCAGCACCACATTTCAAAGACATCAATTCTTCAGTGTTCTACCTTCTTTACAGTCCATCCCTCACAACCATACATGACCACTAGAAAAACCATAGCCTTGACTAGACGGACCTTGGTTGGCAAAGTAATGCCTCTGCTTTTGACTATGCTGTCTAGGTTGGTCATGACTGGACCATAGCCTTGACTATAGGGACCTTTGTCAGCAGAGAAATGTCTCTGCTTTCAACACACTATGTTTGTCATAATTTTCCTGCCAAGGAGCAATCGTCTTCTGATTTCATGGCTGCTCTCACTGTCCGCAGTGATTTTAGAGCCCAAGAAGAGGAAATCTGACACTACTTCGACCTTTTCCCCTTCTATTTGGCATGCAGTAATGAGGCTAGATGCCATCCATGATCTTAATTTTGGTTTTTGGTGTGTTTTTTTTTAATGTAGTCTTAAACCAGCTATTTCAGTCTCCTCCTTCATCTTCATCAAGAGGCTCTTTAGTTCCTCTTTACTTTCTCCCATTAGAGTGGTATCATCCACATATTTGAGGTTGCTGATGTTTCTCCTGCCTATCTTGATTCCAGCTTGTAACTCATCCAGTCCTGTATTTCACATGATGTGTTCAGCATATAGGTTAAATAAACAGGATGACAGCAGATGGCAATTTTTTTTAAGTAAATTTTTCTTGAATCCATTCCTCATTAAATTTCCCAGGTGGCGCTAGTGGTAAAGAACCCTCCTACTAATGCAGGAGACATAATAGACACAGGTTTGATCCCTAGGTCAGGAAGATCCCCTAGAGAAGGAAATGGAAACCCACTCCAGTATCCTTGCCTGGAGAATTCCGTTAACAGAGGAGCCTGGAGGGCTACAGTCCATAGGGTCACAAAGAGTCACGACTGAAGCAATTTAGCACACATTCCTTGTCTCCTTGCTGTTGAAGTTTAAGTCATTTCACTCAAGCTCTTTAAGGCTAAATTGGCTGTGCCTTCTAATTCATATGCACATGGGTATTACAATATCAATAGCCATCCTACTGAAGAATTGAAAAACAAGTCATTTTTAACAATTCATTGCTAAGAGAATACTTATGAGACTTGATTGTCAGGAAATCACTTCCTAGCCATAACTTTGTGCATACATAGTAGTCAGCCAAGATTTGATGGCTGCTTAATAGAGAGACTGAAGACCTTTGGATTTGGAGATGTGATAGGCCAGAGCTTATGCTATCAATAATCTCTGGTAGATTCACGAGGCATAGAAGCACGTGGGTAACATATAATCTTGGGTCTGCTTCTCTTTAGCATTGATTGAATGGTTACATCATGCACACAGTTAAACTGAACCCTTGAGGAAAAGTGAATGTATGATCTTAAGACGTTTTTATCTAAACAGAAAATCTAATGTTTGTGTGTGTTTTCTCTAAACAATGTAGGTGCCAGCAAGTGGCTCACTTTCTTCTTTCCCACTGGCAAATTAGAAATATTTCCAGTAATCAGCTCAATTTTTAATCTGAGGATGCAACAAAGAAATCTAAAGTAATGTTTTTTTGTAATGTGTGTGATAGTTTTAAGTATTTGATAGAATAGCTGCTATTATTGTTCTTATCATTGATTTGTAATTTCTGTTATTGTTATTACCACAATTATCATTAACTTGGACTTTCTATAGATATCTATAAACTTCTCTAAATGCCAAGAATTTGTGGGGCCATATTAAGAAAATTAAACACTGAAAAGAGCTGATTATTGGCCTTTAAGCAGTTTTAACTACAGTCTTAGTACTTATGTTAGATACAAACAAATTCAACTGCACTAGATATGATAGATACTGCTCTGGTTATATGGAGATAAATGAAGATTAACCAAATGAGAAAAGCAAAAGCTTTTTATTCAGAGTTTGCTATAGCCAGGAAGTTAGTCACTATCACTTGTGTTTTGGCAGAGACTCAAAGGCAGGCAGAGGAATGGGAAAGCTTTATAATGGTAAAGTGGAATGCTTCAGGTATGCCCTGATTGGAGGCTGTTGGAAAGAAGAAGCTGCAGGTACACTACCTTGAAGGTGGGCATCCCACGTGATTGGTTAGGGTACATTACTTGGCTTTCTCTGCATGCCTCTAAGTCCAAAGTGGGGATAAATATTTAGCAAGTTGTCAAGTCAGAGATACTTGTGTTAACTCTTATAGGGGCTATAGTTTGGCTTCCTGGATTCCTGCCAGAGATAGTAATCTGACTTCCTATAAATCTGATTTATAGCAAGATGGCTTCCAGTTGCTTTCCTGTATAGCCTGTTGCAAACTGTGGGTCAGAGTTCTGCTTTTATATACAGCCTAGTCATTGTCTATTTGCATATTCAGTTTTCCAATTAAAATCACTGGGTCTGGAGCTAGAATATGCATTTTACTAAATGTGTTGCCTTGGGCAGTGGGTAAATCTCTGTGTGACTCAGTCCCCTAACTTATCAAATGGAATTAGAATAGTCATTAATTTATAGGATTTTAAGGTAATTAAGTGAATTAACATATGTAAATACTTAAAACAGTGCCTAGCATATAATAAGTGTTAGGATTTTTTCTTATATGTTCAATAGAATAAAAGAAATTCTATTGTATGTGATTCATTGGGTATTACATTAAATTATAAGAATTATAACATTTTATACCAATGCAGATTCTACTTTTACTAAGGAGCAAATGTATATCCTTGGAAGCTATACTGATTCTCAATTCTTCACTATTTTTTGCCATGTGATTTTGCAGTATCAGTTCAGTTCAGTTGCTCAGTCGTGTCCAACTCTTTGTGACCGCGTGAATCGCAGCACTCCAGGCCTCCTTATCCACCACCAATTCCCAGAGTTCACTCAGACTCACGTCCATCGAGTCAGTGATGCCATTCAGCCATCTCATCCTCTGTAGTCCCCTTCTCCTCCTGCCCCCAATCCCTCCCAGCATCACAGTCTTTTCTAATGAGTCAGCTCTTCACATGAGGTGGCCAAAGTACTGGAGTTTCAGCTTCAGCATCATATACTTTATTTTGCAGTATACTTCAGTACATAGAGTATATTTCACTACCCCATCCATAGTAAACTTGGTCATGCAACTTGCTTTTGTTAAAAAAAATACTTGTGGACACTATGTGAGTAAAAGTCTTAAATGTGTGCACAATTTGGCTTGATCTCATGTGTTCCTCTGATTGTCATTAAAAAAAGAAAAAAAATGTATGTTTCAGAAAACCACCGTCCCTTTAGCTTGAGCCCCAGAAAGAGTTCAGAGAGGCAGATCTAAACCCATCTAGAGCTTAGAGCCAAACCCTGCTGCTGCTGCTGCTGCTGCTGCTGCTGCTGCTAAGTCACTTCAGTGTCTCTGACTCTGTGTGACCCCACAGATGGCAACCCACCAGGCTCCTCCGTCCCTGGGCCCTGAAGAAGAGTACCTTAGCTGTTCTTCAGATCTGTGAGTCAGAAAAATAAATGCTTATTTTATAAGACAATGGGTTTCAGAGAGTAGTTTGCTATGCAGCATTATCACAATAATAGGCTACTGGAGAAAAATAATAGGTTAAATCTTTCATTCACAATTTTGTCATTTCTGGATAAAATTAGTTGTTTATTTTTTTAATGAGGGGAATCTGGAGAATCTGAGAGAGAACTGTAACATTTTGACATGGTACTAGTGATTGGGAAAGATAGGGAAACATCGCCAGAGTGAAATCCTGCTTACTGGGGATGGTAGAGGATTGAAACATTTGAGGATATTAGATTCTTAGAAGGAGGAGTTACACTGAGAGCGAGATTCAGAAAAAGCAGACAAGGGGAGGCAGTGAGTATTTCACTTCACTATTCTGAATAGGAAAAATCAAAGAGTTAATTTGCCCCTCCAAGGTGAATAATTCCTAATGGCAGGGAGAAACCTGAATTTAGAAATAAAAATTATTTACAAATGATAATAATCAGTCAGGAAATATATACTTTTGAAAAAAATCTCAAATAATTTCATGGGAGAAATTCCACCAACTGAACAATGCTGCCTGTTGGCATTTGATATTTTTGAGTGCACAAAAACATGGTCTTTAGAAATACTGTATGTATTTGAACAGCTTTTGCAGTTCCAGCATCAGATTAAAATTTAATTCTATGCAACTCCTGATGATTTTGTTTAGAATGACAGCCTTTGCAGTGGATTAAGTCAGCATGATGTAGCAAAGCCCTTCTTCTGATTTTGTGAGTCATGTGTAGGTAAAGCTCCAGAGTGAAACACTGGAATATATGCAGGCAGAAACATTATTTTCCTGGCAATGCAGAACCACTGTCATATGCTCCAAACCAAGGCAAGGTGTGCAGTATTATTCATAATTATCTTTATTCATCAGAAATCTCTGGTTTCAAGTGGTAATCACATTTACTCAAGTAGGTTGGCTTGGCTGTACTGCTACCAATTGTAATGCAAAAGCAAAGGAGAAAAGGAAATATATAAGCATCTGAATGCAGAGTTCCAAAGAATAGCAAGAAGAGATAAGAAAGCCTTCTTCAGTGATCAATGCAAAGAAATAGAGGAAAACAACAGAATGGGAAAGACTAGAGATCTTCATCCAGCTTCTTCTAGTGTTAATCTTTGTCTCTTTTGTGTTAAACCCTTTAAAAATGAATAAAAGTGCCTTTAAAAAAAAAGACTCACCCCAGATTTTCTAGAATAATTGAACTCCAGTTTATCTTTAGTGACCATTTAGTTCTTACTGTGCTGTTATTTCCAGGAGCCAGTTGTGGGCAAATATACTTCCTCTGGCCTAGGATACTTTTATGGCACCTTCAGTTTTAAATTCCTAAACCTTCTCATCCAGACATGGAATGATTTGGAGAAGCTGTTAGTGAATATAAGAAAGGAATGATCGGAAAGAGAGCAAATAAGTTTAGATTGTTAACATATAAGGTGCTGAGCAAATGGCGACTAGCAGTTGCTTTTGTAATGTCACTGTGTATTGAAATCATACTTCAATATGGTATTGTCACCAAAAACATTTCAGTTCAGTTTAGTTCAGTCACTCGGTCATGTCCGACTCTTTGCAACCCCACGGACTGCAGCACGCCAGCCTTCCTTGTCCGTCGCCAACTCCTGGAGTTTGCTCAGATTCATGTCCATTGAGTTGATGATGCCATCCAACCATCTCATCCTCTGTCATCCCCCTCTCCTGCCTTGAATCTTTCCCAGCATCAGAGTCTTTTCTAATGAGTCAGTCCTTCACATCACGTAGCCAAAGTATTGGAGCTTCAGCTTCAATATCAGTTCTTCCAATGAATATTCAGGATTGATTTCCTTTAGAATTGACTGGTTTTCTGTCCTTGCAGTCCAAGGGACTCTCAAGAGCCTTCTCCACCACAGTTCAAAAGCATCAATTCTTTGGCACTCATGAACGAAAAACATTTCATTCATCCAAAAAAGGAAGTGGTAGCACATATGTGTGTGGGTGCTCTCTCACTTCAGTCGTGTCTGACTCTTTGCAACCCCAGGGACTATAGCCCCCGAGGCTCCTCTGCCATGGGATTCTCCAGGCAAGAATACTGGCGTGGGCTGCCATTTCCTACTCCAGGGGATCTTCCCAACCCAGGGATCCAACCCGAGTCTCTTGTGTCTCCCACATTGCAGGTGGCTTCTTTACCACTGAGCCGCCAGGGAAACCCCAGCACATGCGCTAGGCAGCCTTAATACTGTCATTAGAAACAGAAGCCCCCTTTTGTGTTCAAGGACCAGAAAGGAATTCTGTAACACGTTTCTGTGTAACGTTACATTCGTTGTGGTCTTATGGTTTTCTGCATGTTATAACCATGTGTATAACCACCAGAGTATGTACTTGAGTATAAATTTATTTCAGGTGTCCGAGATAGAGAAGCCAAAGTCAAAGAGCTGGCCGTGTCTGCAAACCAGAGCGCCACCAGCACACTGAAGAATGTCATGGGGCTGAGCCAGAAGCTGGTGAACACGTCCGCTGACCTGTCCAGGGTTAACGCCACGTTGCAGGAAACAGACGAACTCCTGCGAGACTCCTCGATGACCAGTAGGTCATGGTCTTCCGTCCCATTAGGAAAGTTTGCATCATGCCATGTGAGCTGGCCCAGGGCACATGGGTGTTCGCAGACAGCAATCCTAAATAATAAAAATGTGGCAACATCTGGATTTGCATTTATAAAGGAAAAGAAGGGCCTCGGGTACTGCCTTGGGCTGGTGCATTTTTTATATATTTACCAAAATAGCAGGCATTTGAGGTTTTGGATATTCTAGTATATCCAGCACATATTCTAGTAATGACCAGCTAATTTCTCTTGTTTCCTCCCTGCCTCCCCCCGGCCCGCCCCTGCCAACTTTTGTCACCCTCATATATTAGCTTTACTAGCTGGAAGAAAAGTCAAAGATGTGGAAACACAAGCCAACCTCTTGTTGGATCGGCTGAAGCCTCTGAAGATGTTAGAAGAGAACCTGAGCAGAAACCTGTCAGAAATCAAACTGCTGATCAGCCAGGCCCGGAAACAAGCCGCGTCTGTGAGTGTGGGGTCCACGGGTCTCGGGAGCCCAGCACCACCCACCAGCTGAAGCTCCTGGAACCACACATCCCAGAGGTCTCCAGTGCAGAGGGCTTCGGTCACACTTTGTACTGACAAGTTCTCAAAAATGCCCGACTTCTCAAGGCCTTGTCTCCAGGTGTATTTAAAGCCTTGTCTTACATATTTTACTTTGTTGTTGTTCAGTCACTAAGTCGTGTCCAACATTTTGTGACCCCCATGGACTGCAGCATGCCAGGCTTCCCTGTCCTTCACCATCTCCCTGAGTCTGCTCAAACTCATGTCCATTGAGTCAGTGATGCCATCCAACCATCTCATCCTCTGTGCCCCCTTGTCCTCCTGCCCTCAGTCTTTCCCAGCATCAGGGTCTTTTCCAGTGAGTCAGCTCTTGGCATCAGGTGGCCAAAGGAAGGGAGCTTCGGCTTCAGCAGCCAAGGAAGCTTCAGTCCTTCCAATGAATATTCAGGACTGATTTCCTTTAGGATAGACTGGTTGGATCTCCTTGCAGTCCAAGGGACTCTCAAGAGTCTTCTCCAAAACCACAGTTCAAAAGCATCAGTTCTTCGGCGCTCAGCTTTCTTTATAGTCCAACTCTCACAACCATACATGACTACTGGAAAAATCATACCTTTGACTAGACAGACTTTTGTTAGCAAAGTCATATCTCTGCTTTTCAATATGCTATCTAGGTTGGTCATAGCTTTTCTTCCAAGGAGCAAGAATGTTTTAATTTCATGGCTGCAGTCACTATCTGCAGTGATTTTGGAGCCCCCCAAAATAAGTCTTTCACTGTTTCCATTGTTTCCCCATCTATTTGCCATGAAGTGATGGGACCAGATGCCATGATCTTAGTTTTCTGAATGTTGAGTTTTAATCTTGATTCCAGCTTGTGCTTCAGCCAACCCAGCATTTCTCATAATGTACTCTGCATCTAAGTTAAATAAGCAGGGTGAAAATATACAGCCTTGATGTACTCCTTTCCCAATTTGGAACCAGTCTGTTGTTCCATGTCCAGTTCTAACTGTTGCTTCTTGACTTGCATACAGATTTCTCAGGAGACAGGTAAGGTGGTCTGGTATTCCCATCTCTTTCAGAATTTTCCACAGTTTGTTTTGATCCACACAGTCAAAGGCTTTGACGTAGTCAATAAAGCAGAAATAGATGCTTTTCTGGAACTCTCTTTTTTTTTTTTGATGATGCAGTGGGTGTTGGCAATTTGATCTCTGATTCCTCTGCCTTTTCTAAATCCAGCTTGAGCATCCAGAAGTTCATGGTTCACACACTGTTCCTTTAGTTTAAGAACCTAATATTGACATTTTTTAAGATATACCTAGCTTAAGCATTCACATGTGAGTTATATTTTAGCAATAACATATTCAGTCTATATACATATAAACTGGTTTTGTAGGTACTTATTAATAAACAAAGGAACATAGCACAAGATACTGATAGAAATGAGGTTACCAATAGGGCATAGATAAGCAGAAAAAATTAAGACCTGGATAATGGTGCAAAATATTGTTTCTCAGTAGACTGCTTCTTAATATCATTGAACCATTTAACCCTATGATTGAACTACTCATACAGAAATTAGTATTAAAGCAAAAAAATTAGTTTAAAACTTTCAAAAAAGCCTGTGAAGTTGGGGAATTAGAATGTTAGCCTACACCAGAGTAACTTTGTCTTACATAAGTTATTGAGGGTCAGGAACACTAGTTGACATGGAATTTTGTTTAATACTAAAGTTAGGAAAAATAGTCAATAGGAATTTTTGTAACATTAGGAATAATGTGAGTTTAAAATAAAATGTTTTTCACAGTAAATATAAGTGGTTGAATGTCCACTGAGTTTTTCTCCCTTTCTAATATTTCCTGTGCTTTTCTATTCCTTTTAATTCTGTTCTTTTTAAGTCATTAATCACAAACTTCAGTCTGGCATGAACTTCTCAGTTTCTGCAAAGCAAAAGAAAAGCAGATGAGCTAAAGAACAATGGTTCTATAACCATATCTAGTACTGGAGTCAGTACCCTAAATATTTCTAGTTTTGTCAGTGTCTACTCTCAGAAATGAACCAGGGTAGATTATACACTGGTAAAGAAAATAACAACAAAAAAAACCCTCTTACTTCAGTAGTGCAATCTGAAACCACTTACAGGAGTTGCAGCATTTATTTTTAACACCTTGGTTTCCTACAAGCCTTCAAAGTCATTTATTACCTCTCGAAGAATATTGTCTCAGGGTATATGGATTACATGGTTTTTATTTTCTTCTTTGCAGATATATTTTCCAAATAAATATCTCACTTTCTGATCAGGAAGAGAAATATGTAATATTTATTCTTTATAAATACTCAGTCTAGCTTTGTATGATTCTTTCATATCCTACAGTAATGATTAAAAACTGATCTAGTGTTTGTCCAACAACCATCTCTATCAAGTTTATGAAATTTAGCTTCCTTACCTGATTCTATTTCATCTCATTATCTTCATCAGCCTGCTGCCTGTGATGCTTTTCTCTTCATCATACTCAAGAATGTCTTTTAAAAGTGAAGTCAAGAACAGCTGTGTATGTGTGCATGCACAGGAGAGGAAAATGACTAATTTTCTGTGAAAAACATACCCTATAAAGCCAAAATATCCCACAGGCAAAATAAGGAAAGAGAAAGTCTTGTGATTAGTTGTAGTTTGTTAATAGAATATGTCTCTTGGTTTCCAACATATCACCATTTATGTGTACTTACTTCTTTATTAATTGATTAACAACCAGCCCTTTGGGCAGAAGGAACACAAGTTCCTGTCAAAGATTGAGCTAGAATCAGCCTGGTTGCTCAGATACCTCTTTCATTTTTAAGTCAAAAAAGCACCCACCTCACATGTCATTTTCTTTCATTGTATTAAAAATATAATTTAATTTAGATTGTTTGCAACCTTTGTCTTCATAAGATAGTGTTAGAACACTACTTCTGAGGAAGATTTGGGCATTCATAGGAGGGCTGTACTCGGGTAAAGACAAGTAGGAAATCCTCTAAGAGCTTAAATGAGGTCCATATATAATCTACCCATATTTAAAATTAAAAATTAAAACTAAAATTACAGTTCTATATTACTGTATATACATTTGTACACATAAGTACCTTTTTTGTAGATACCTGTGATGAACTCATTTATAAAAATAAATTACTTGTTTTATCATCCTTCTTAGACTCAAAGTTATGGCATTTATTGGGATTCTGGATTAGACATCAGTGTGAAGATACTGTTCACAATGTATCCTAATGGGGAAAAAAATGGTCAAGTTGGGTTCAATACATTGATCTTCTTTCCCTCATTATAGAAAAAATAATTAGACATTGAAGTTGGGTTGGATGAGGGGAAATGGACAAGCTTCGTTAGATCTCAACAATCCTTTTCTCCTCGATTTTATCCTTTAGGGAAACAAATAGAAAAACCCCATTAAGTCAATATGAGTCTAGTCACAGTGTTTCACCATTTCAAGTAGCTCTGATTCCCTAGCCAAACAGATACCAATCCTGTTGTCTAATTAAAACATCAAATAACCTAAAGTGGTCCAGAGAGTGGTGATCCACACTTTTCTTGTTGCTTGAGATTTTAAATAGTGAAAACAGGATACCAAACAGTATAATACCTATCTGCTCAGACTGTCCATCAGTTTACACACACACATGCTCATCACACACAGGCACCTACACAAACACATACACACATTAAAATTACTTGAGTTTGCTTCCCAACCCAGTTAGATAATAAATTAGCTGAAGCTCAGAATGTCAGAGCTAAGTGAATGAAGCCAAACAGATGGAAGTCTTTGCCATTCTGGCAATCAGGAAGCCACAGAGAAATAACAGACTTTTATGTAGTTTGTGAAAATGGAAAAGAGAAGTCTCTTTCTTTTACTAGAAACTCAAAATATCAAGACATGCAACTCCAACTTAATTCGGAATCAATCATCTGATAATTCCACCTCTGTGCTCCTCTTTGAGATAGACATTGTAAATCATATTAGAATATGCTCTACCAAACTGCACTGCACTCTCTGGCTTACCCCCACTGGAAATGAGTAAAGCTTTCTGTTATATCACTGAATCTACTTGAAATAAAACCCTTGTGAATTCAGGTTGAAAAGAAGCAAGAAGTGTAACAAAAGAAAGCTTCGGTGAACTTTCCTGAGCTTCAGAAGTACTTTAATTTGATTTATAATTACCCATGAGAAAGAGGACCATATAAAATTTTTATTTGCCACTCCATCAAGACTACAAATAGATCTTCACAGCAGCTACATGCGCTCTGACTCAGACACAGTTTGCTTGTGCCTATGACTAGCCCTGAGCTCAGACCACAGCAGGCAGACATAAAGGTGGCTGGATATGATAAAACCTTCACCCTAGCTACCCACGGTTCTATGTTATTTTATGCCTTTAATCAGCTGGATAGAACTGATTTCAATATCAAATAAGCCTGAAAATCCAGAATATTCTGTTGTCATTGCTTTCTTTTATCCTGTTCTGTTTAAAGTAGTACATGTCTGAGGACTTGTGACATGTATTAGGTTATATGTTAGTGATACAGGATATGTAAGATGAATCCCTGACCTTAAGAAATGTACCGACTATTGGAAGCGTGTTCATGGGGCCCCTTTGCAACTGCTATATTAGCAGTGAGGTCAGTCCTTGAAAACTTTGGTGGGACACTTCACACAGTTGTCGCTGCTCCCCAGGACACCCACTGGTGAATCAATCCCTGAAGAATCAGATTCACTGTCTATCTCACATATACAGTTTTAATGTATTGATTTTATGGCAAAATAATAGAAAAAAGTCCCAAACACATTATTTGGTGTAAGAAATGAGTATATTATACTAACACAAGAAAGGTACTATATAGGATTATGCATTGGATTCATTTTTAACCTTTTTTTTTTAGAAAAAAAAAATCCTGGCTTTTAAGTTGACAGAACAGTTACTTCTCTATCAGGAGGAAAAAAAGACCATTTAGTTGCAACTGCAACTAAATCTTTCTGATTCAGTGGTTTTGCTTTTCCCTGAGGCAGATTTGAGATAATTCACAGTTACTGCAAAATGATCATGTTTAAAGCAAAGAGAAAATATCTGTATTTGTTAACACAAGTGGCAAATTTTTACAAAATATTAATGAATTAAATTTATAAATAAGTATCTGATGTTGAAATAAAATAGAGTATTTTACATGTTTATTTTACATGATGCCTCAGTTAAGAATGCATATTTTTCAAGTAATAGATATTACTAAATTATTGAGATTTCTTATTTTTCACTACCCGTGCTATTGTTTCATTGGTGTTTTTTGTTTTTTGGCTACTGAATTATTTGAATTAATGTGCTGTTTGCTGAGGCAGCTAATAGGATGTATGTAACATTACACTCAAAACCCCATATCTATGCATATAAATGCACGCTAAGTTTACAAAGTTGGGTGTTAATATGTGCTAGGAACAAGTCTAGAATTTCATGGTATCCTAGAGAACTGTTATTACAAGTTCCTTGTTTAAGCTAGAAACTGAATCAGGAAAAGTAAGTATATATCAGTTTATTATTATTATAGATTTATCACATCCTTTGCTCTTCCTGTGTCAACTACCAATTATCTTTAAGGGAAGCTGAGGTAGGAAACCCTGCGATGGGAGTTTTGTTGTTGTTCAGTCGCTAAGTCATGTCCAGCTCTTTGCAACCCCATGGACTGCAACACGCCAGACTCCCCTGTCCTGCACTATCTCCTGGAGTTTGCTCAAATTTATGTCCATTCAGTCAGTGATGCTATCTAACCGTCTCATCCTCTGTCATCCTCTTCTGCTGCCCTCGATTTTTCCCAGCATCAGGGTCTTTTCAGCTTTTCATATCAGGTGGTCAAATATTGGAGCTTCAGCAACAGTCCTTCCAATGAATATTCATGACTGATTTCCCTTAGAATTGACTGGTTCGATCTCCTTGCATCCAAGTGACTCTCAAGAGTCTTCTTTGGCACCACAGTTCAAAAGCATCAATTCTTCCGTGCTCAGTCAGAGTCCAACTCTCAAAATCATACATGACTACTAGAAAAACCATAGCGTTTAGAATGCAGACCTTTGTTGGCAAAGTGATGTCTCTTGTTTTTAATACACTCTCTAGTTTTGTCATAGCTTTCCTTCCAAGGAGCAAGAGTCTTTTAATTTCATGGCTGCAGACACTGTATGCAGTGATTTTGGAGCCCAAGAAAATAAAATCAGTTACTGCTTCCACTTTTTCTCCATTTATTTGCCATGAAGTGATGGGACTTGATGTCATTACCTTAACTATTTTAACACTTTCTAGAATTCAAATGTTAGTGTAGTCCTAATCTTGAGAAAAAAAAGTGGTTTTTTTCCTCTAATATTCAAGAGTAATTTTTTACTGGCCTTAACTACTGTGCATTTGTTGACATATAATTACGGTAATTAAAATCTATTGAATGTTTGCCAGCTACCAGTCCTGAGACTAAGTTTATTACAGGCATTTGTTTTTATTGTAAACATTCGTTTCATTTAACCTTCACAACTCAGTAAGGTAGGTACTATTACTAACTTCATTTTAAAGATGAAGAAAGTGGAGTTCAAAAGGGTTAAGTAACTTGCCACAAAATCACACAACCAGTAGATCGCATGACATTTTGGAACCCCGAATTTACTGATTTGGAGCCTTGGTTCTTGACCTTCATAGTACTCAACTTAAGAAAACAATTCCTTTTTAATAACAAGAGGATGGAAAGACTGTACCTGCCTAACTAAAAAAGGTTTAAAAAAAAAAAGGCAATGCCAAAGAATGCTCAAACTACTGCACAATTGTACTCATCTCACATTCTAGTAAAGTAATGTTCCAAATTCAGCAATGACGTGAACTGTGAACTTCCTGATGTTCAAGCTCGTTTTAGAAAAGGCAGAGGAACCAGAGATCAAATTGCCAACATCTGCTGGATCATCAAAAAAGCAAGAGAATTCCAGAAAAACATCTATTTCTGCTTTATTGACTATGCCAAAGCCTTTGACTGTGTGGATCACAATAAACTGTGGAAAATTCTGAAAGAGATGGGAATACCAGACCACCTGACCTGCCTCTTG